>BMAC01000425.1:590818-603997 GCA_014905375.1 Phtheirospermum japonicum | reverse complement strand
TTTTTAACTTTTTATGCCTTTTGGGGGTATGGTTATCTGGGAAGCAAAGCTCTTGTTTTAGGTTTTGTCTGTTGTATAAAATGTGTCTATTTAGACAAGTACTGTCATGAACTCAGTAAAAAAAATTATCTTTTTTCCCATTATAGAGTGGATAATGTTATTTTTTGTATTCTTCACCTTCTTGTTTTTGTGTTTGAATAGATATTGAAGCTTTACCGAACATATTGCAAAGGAAATATGCTCTGCTGCGAGATTTGGATAAAAGTTTACAAGGTATGTGTTACGAGAGTAAAGTAACATTGAGTTTCTTTGTCATTTCTCCATTTACTTGAAATGTAGTCTATTTAGTTGACTGTGACAATTGAATCCCCACTTTGTGGTACAGAGTAATTATGTACTTGAGCCATTTGCATCACCGTTTGAATATTCAGCTAGCTTTTAGATTATCTGGCTAGTGCTTGGATATTTTCAGTGCTGATATTTTTCTAGGATTTCATTGTCCAATCTTATGTTGATAACATAAGTTTATGTTATGTCATAATTTCCTATGAATAACCAATTAATTAGTCATGGGAGCATAAATGAGATAACAATACACCATTTACCTAGACTAACTTTTACGAAAACCGAGTAGAGAATGAATAAACAATTAATTAATCATAGGGGCATTAATGGGAAATGTCCCTATTTTAACTATATTAACCAACATTTTCTTAATCTGTGTGAAATAACTATAGACCGAATATGGGGTTTTGCATTTTTTGTATCTTCTAAGCATTCTCTGAATTCGCAAGTTTGTGTGTCTGTTTATGTTTCTTGCATTCTAGTGTAAAATTTAATGTGCTTTTCTATTTGTTGAACAGAAATCCAACGGCAAAATGAACAGCGCTGTGAGCAAGAAATAGATGATATGAAACGCAGTATAAAGTCTGGTAGCATCACTCCTAATTCATCTCTTCTCAAATTCTCTGTTGATGCTCTAGACGAGCAAAAACATGCCATCAGGATTGCTGACGAGAAAGTTGCTTTGGCTGTTCAAGCATATGATTTGGTAAAAAAAGAAAAAAGAAAACTTCTAATTTCTATTGTGATCTGGTCAGAGAATTATTATTATTATTTATTATTTTTTTTTATTTTTTTTGAATTGGTTTTGCGTTATAGGTAGACACTCATATTCAACAGCTCGATCAATACTTAAAGAAACTTGATGAAGATCTTCGACGCGGTATTTATTTATTAACTTTGATCTCTCTGTTTATTCGCAAATGGCACGGTTGTTAGATTGACAGTGTTTTTTATTTTATTTTATTTTTTAAATTTTATTATGTCACTTTGGATATCAAATTAGCAGAAAGAGATGCAGCGGCTACTACTGGATCTCCTCCAACGCTCGATAACAATGCCAAAGCTGGAAGGTCCGGTGAAACTAGTAACAGAGGGCGTAAAAAGTAACTTCTTATTCTAGACCTATTTTCACTTTCATTACTTTCAGTTAAATTAAAATTCATACTTTGATTGGTTGGTTACCTCCCATGAACTTTGTGGGTGTCAGTGATATTGTTTACAGCGAGCAAACAATTACATTTGTGATGTGTGTGCAGGACACGTCTGGCAACAGCGAGTGCCTCAGCCTCAGCCTCGGCTGCTGCAGCTGCTTCTGCACCAACAGCAACAAATTCGACTAGCATGGAATTAGAGCTGCCAGTCGATCCGAACGAGCCGACGTATTGTTTCTGCAACCAAGTCAGCTATGGGGAAATGGTTGCATGTGACAATCCTGATGTATGTGGATAACTTCTTCTTTTTTTTTTTAAATAAATTTTTTGGACTGCATAACTTCCCACCCACCCACCCCACCCCCCAAGAAAAAAAATGAACTTTCAAAATTACATAAATACCCCTGAAGTTTGATTTAGTTTGAAAATAAGGGACTAACTGTAAATTTTATAGATGTAAAGGGAGGTTTTGAAATGTTTTTTTGCTTATGAGGGGTAAATATAAGATCTCAGGGGTATTTTTTGTAATTTTTGAAGTTAGTTGGGTCTTTAAGTAATTAGGTCAAACCTCAAGGGTACCTTTTGAAATGAACCCTTATTGATTGATGGCCCTTCGTTTCTTTTTTTGGGCAGTGCAAGATTGAGTGGTTCCATTATGGCTGTGTTGGTCTCAAAGAGCAGCCGAAAGGGAAATGGTATTGCTCGGAATGTGTTGGAAAACAAAGGCGTAGGAAAGCAAGATAACAAATTCTGGACCGCAATATCGAGTTATTATCGCTGCATTTTGAGTATTTGTACCAGATCTATTATGGCTATAACATATATCTGCAGCAGCTCCTTTCTGGTGTAGTCTTTCCGTTGTAATGATTGTACGTCTTCGGGTGAATGAAAACCACAGTAAAGTTTTCGGAGTTTTGTATGTTTGAGCAAATAATTTATTCCGGTATATTCTAGGTTCTGTCCCGACCTCTTTCAAGATGTCCGTCATTGATTTTGCGCTTTAAATATAATTTCGACTTTTTGTGTTTAGGAAATCCAAATACTGGATTGTATTTCTCAACAGCATGTCTCATAACATAAACCTTCAGTAATGCATCAGTAATTGCTGTGCATGATATGCCACCAAAAGCCTAGCATGTTAAGGTCCTGAGGTTGAATTCAAGTTGTGAGAAAGTGAGTAAATTACTGTTTGGCAAATTATTAAGTATATCCGGGTGTACATTCTACCTACACCCGGGTGAAAAGAACGTGTTCAATGTGATAAGTTTACCTCTCTGTCAAAATAAATTTTATATTTATTGTGGTAAATCTTCATCTTTACTATGATAAATGTACATTTATGAACATGTAATATGCATAAAGATGTTCATATTCGGTGTTAAAAAGATGTTCATGTATGTTTTGATAAATATTCATTTTCATTGTACTAAAAGTCCATATCCAGTATGATAAATATCTATCTTTATTTTCATGAATATTTATATATTTTAATCATCTTCGATATAATAAATATTAATCTTAATTTGACAAATATACAAGTTTTTATAATATAGATGAACACGTAACAAAATATATGTTCATTCAAAAAATTCATCTCTATTGTATTAAATATTTATTTTTGCGCGTATAATATAACGTACATTCGATATACCAAATAGTGGTTGTTGCTATTTGTGTCTGGTATATGCATGGTTTAGAGTCCCTAAATAAACGTTAATTTTTTGTATTTACAAGACCTTTGGGTCTAACAATCACCATGTCAATTGTGTAATGATTGATAGCTAGTAAATTAAAAGTAAGAAAACTTTAACCAACAATGGAATATTTATTAAGATATAAATACTTTTTAAAATATAAATAATGATAAGAAATTTCTTATTTTAAAAAAAATATATTTCTATAAAATTATAAAATAATACGTTAATTCATAAAATTTAAAATTAGGAGGGAACTTAGGAGGGAACCAGCTATACTATGATGGTGTGACTTTTTCTTCACCTG
Source organism: Phtheirospermum japonicum (assembly GCA_014905375.1). Classification (NCBI taxonomy): domain Eukaryota; kingdom Viridiplantae; phylum Streptophyta; class Magnoliopsida; order Lamiales; family Orobanchaceae; genus Phtheirospermum; species Phtheirospermum japonicum. Next base: position 600,500 of record BMAC01000425.1, on the reverse strand, counting down.
CCTGAACTTGTTAAGCCAAATAAACTATACTTGTGGCTTTTAATATGAGATTAAGTCAAATAAGGTATCAGTTTTTTACTGAATTTCTTTACCAGGCACTGAAGGAGCTTATTGGGTGACTTATTGAATTTCCTTACGGTATCTTTTGTCTCGCCATTTTTGCATTTAAATAATTTAAAAGTCAAATGTTCTCAATTACATAACAAGCAATGAATCCCAAAAAAAAGGGGGGTTGGAAATGAAAAACTTAAAACATATTTCCATCAAATCTCACATGTATACAATAATAATAATGTGAAATATTCTCCTCAACTGTAGGGGCGGCTCTTATTTGAGCTTTTTCCCCAACAAAATGTGAATGCTCTTAAGTAACAAGATATAACCAAATCAGAATAGGAATGTCACCAGTCTGGTGCAAATGGGACTCTCAAGCATTACAGAGTGTTAGAATCAGAAACATCAATTTGGCTTAAATCAATGCAGGAAAGACAAATCACTAATTAACATAAAATGCCATCACTAATTAACATAAAATGCCAATCCGAAACAATTTTAGTCTTTTCTCTAAAAACCTACCCGACAAATAAAGTTACACAGTTTAACTAAGGTCCCATGCCAAACTCATCAAAATGGCACAAACCCTAGATAACTTTATTGTCTTTCTTTAAACAAATGTGTGTTTAACAACATTTCACTCCTCAGTAATCCATTTCGCCTCCCACTGGTGGGCCCGCCTTCTCGTCCTTAGCTTGTTCAACCACAATTGCTTCTGTAGTTGTCATCAACGACGACACGCTGCAAAATAAACCATTTATCACATCAGTTTCCTATCTTCATCTCAGAAAAAAAAAATTAATAACAGTAAAAAAATGCTTACCTAGCAGCATCTACAAGGGCTGTTCTAATAACTTTGAGTGGGTCGATAATTCCAGATTTCACCATATCAACATATTCGCCTATTCACACAACGCAAACATTAGATTTTAGAGCGTGAATCATTATATATATAACAAATTAATTTCCAAAATACCAAACTGACCTTTAGCTGCGTCGTATCCAAGATCAGGGTTGTCCGATTCCAACAACTTGCCGACAACAACCGCTCCTTCCACTCCGGCATTCGATGCAATTGTGTAGACAGGTGTCTGTATTGAGAATTTTTTGGTGTGAGTAGCAATAATGCAAACATAATGGTTCTTTGACAAAGTTAACCTATATTAAATATCGGACCTTCAATGCATTCTGAATAATTTGGACACCGATCTTCTGATCAAAGTTTGCTGTTGGCAAAGTTTCCAATTCTTTGGACGCGTAGAGTAGAGCCACACCGCCACCTGCGGTAATTAAGATTATATTAGCATTCTTTTATTAGTTGACATTATGGCAAAAAGTGAACACAGTTGAGCGAGTAAAACACAAACCAGGCACGATTCCTTCTTCTACTGCAGCTTTTGTGGCGTTTAAAGCATCGGTAACTCGGTCCTTTTTCTCACCAACTTCTGCTTCACTAGCACCACCGATCTGGAAGAAAAAATGACTTAATATATTAAGTTATCATAATTCTCAACCTATGATATTATATTGCTTGTGTTTGGTAAATTAGTTGATTAAAGGTCAACTTACCAAGAGACATAACAAGAAAATATAAAAATAGTATAAATGCATAATTAATAAAAAATTTAATAAAGATACAATATATAAAAAAATAAAAAAGCGTAATCCAATCAGCTCAACCAATTAGGTCCTCCTAACAAACATATACATGAAATTGTATTTTGCTTCTAGGAGTTGAGCAAAGAAGATAAAACAAACCTTCAAAACAGCCACACCGCCAGAAAGCTTAGCAAGCCTTTCTTGCAACTTCTCCTTGTCGTAATCAGAAGTACTCAATTCAATTGTTGACCTAATCTGCATGACGAAAACAGGGCACGTACAAAATAAAAAATTGTCAGATCAAATAACTAGATCTTAAAGCATTTCTAACAAAGTTAAAGATCGAGAAGCAACGCGAACCAGTTCACATCTTTCTTCTATGGCTTTCTTCTCGCCGGAACCATCCAGAATAACAGTATCATCCTTGGAAATAGTAACCTAAGACAACAAGAAAATGCAAATTTAGATGATATATGAATTTTTATTTTTTAACACGGAAATTAACTGAGAGTATAGCTATAAGCTAACCTTTTTGCATGAGCCCAGAATATCCAATTCCACATCATCAAGATTCATTCCAAGCTCCTCGGTTATAACCTGTGCACTCACGAATATGACGTAATAAGCATAATATGCAAGATTTGTTTTTGTTTTTTTTGTGGGAAAAATGTTAGCAGATTTGAAAATGCACTTGCCTGGCCTCCAGTTAAAACAGCAAGATCCTGCAAATTAGATTTCCTGTTTTCACCAAATCCAGGAGCTTTTACAGCACAAACCTGAATGAAAAATTAGATTTTAATGTTAAAGAGTGAATAGTAATCTCTCTTGAGAGAGAGAAAGATAATATCCCAACAAATACTGAAAGCAGCAAACTGAATTTACCTTTATTCCAGCCCGAAGCTTGTTAAGGATAAGAGTTGCAAGTGCCTCACTCTCAATGTCTTCAGCAACTATCAAAAGAGGCCTTTGTCTCTGCAGAGATTAAAAAGACAAACATTAGAATCACAAAAACAGCTCAAGCATGTATTCAAATCAAAATGGAATATCAGTAAATTAAAATAATTTACCTTCAAAGCCAATTCTAAAACTTTCACCATTGCGTTCATGCTTGATATTTTCTTTTCATGAATTAAAATCAATGGGTCGTCCAATTCCTAGAGACAATTAATTAATACTCATGTCAGTTCAAAGAATTACAAGAAAACCATTAGTGATATGGTTAGCATCAAACACTAGACTTACACATTTCTGGTTCTTCTGGTTTGTAATGAAGTATGGGGAAATATAACCTCTGTCCAATTTCATCCCCTCAACCACTTCCAATTCATTGAACAATGTCTTCCCATCCTACAAAACAAGTATGCACCAAAATTTACAAATCTCATAAAAAAGCATCATGGTGCATCAAAAAGGCACTCGGACCATTTAAGTCAAGAATAGTAAGCACAATACGAAATATAGCTGTAAATAAAACAGTGGGCTTGAAACCATTTAAGTCAAGAATAGGAAGCACAATGCAAAATGTAGCTGTACATAAAATGGGCTGGTATAGCTTTGGCTGCAAACCATGAATTTAGAAAATCAGAAATCAATTGGAAAGTACAATATTACAGCATCATACATGCTGTAAAAACAACTCTTGCTAAATTGATAAAGTAGCCATCTTAAAATGTAATATTTCAGTTTCAAATTTCAGCATTCATACTTGAATTGTGATGACACCCTCCTTGCCAACTTTTTCCATAGCCTTTGCAATCAGCTCACCAATTTCTCTTTCTCCATTTGCAGAAATGGTTCCAACCTACAAATGCAATAACTAGGTCACAAGGTCACAAGGATTGCAATTGAAAACTTAGACAGTACCGGAAACCCATTTGACCACTACTTAGTATTTATTCTTTCCGATCTTCGACACCTTTGGTAGTCATAAATTAATGTAGTATAACATTAATCAACTTTTTCTTTATGGAAATTAATTGAATTAAGTTGAAGAACCTGGGCAATCTCCTCTGATGTACTAATCATCCTGGCTCTGCTTTTCAAGTTTGTAACTACCGCATCAACAGCCATTGTAATGCCACGTCTGAGATCCATTGAATTCATGCCAGCTGCTACCGACTTGCAGCCTTCAGCGAATATTGCACGAGTAAGCACAGTAGCACAAGTTGTACCTGGATAGTAATACAGGATTAATACACATTTTATGATATATATAATATATATATAATAGATATATATATATATATATATATATATATATTACAATTTCAACAAACCAACTAAATCAACCAAAACATTAGCCCTCATTCCTTGAGGCGATCTGCTCACTTCACCTAGTGCCTTTATAGATATGATCTCAACATATTTATAAAATATTTTAGATGAATTACTGTCAAGCTAAACCGTGGAGCCATTATGCAGCAATATCAAATTTTCTGGTTGTAGAAAGAATTTAAGCTATTCGATCGGAAATAGAATTGCATTTTGTGTTTTGGAATCGAAATGAGGGTGGTAATTATTTATAGTGAAAATATTTATGCATTTTTATTTATTATAATATTTTGTGTTTTTACTCAACCTTTAAAAGACTTCAATGAAAGTATTTTCGGTTATAATGGGAATTTAAATATTGTAAATTTGTATTATTATTATTATTATTATTATTATTATTATTATTATTATTATTATTATTATTTTTCAACATGTTATCAAGCAACTTATAGAAACAAGTCATACAAAAAAAATAGTATATGGTCGGAGTCCTACTCATGGCGACCTAGTTTTGATTTCACGTTTTTGTGAAATATATACTGCCGGGATTTTAGATTTAATACCGATATTACTGTGATATTTCATTGGATAAGGGGGGTTGAACTTCCTTTTTCTGGAGATACTTATATATCGAATAAGAATTCTCAAATTGAATTAATTAATTGAAAAAATGAGCCACCGTGATCAGGGATGTTTCCCTCTCAACGATGAAGAGCAGCAGTCATAAAATCCTAGTAGACGCAGGAAAGAATTTGTCGATATTTCCGATTCAATCTCCCAAAAAAAAATTATCGGTTACGGACACATTAAAATTTAATATTAAGTCACCAAAATAAAATAAAAAATAGAAAATTAGAGGGGGAATTGATTCTTTTTTAGATATCTAAATCTATAAATCCCCGGGTAAAGGTCCGCCCGATTTTGTTGGAGGAGAAACTATGCGTTTTTGGACCTGCGCGCTCCAACTCTGCTTTTAGCTTTAGTCGGGCTGAGCGATGTCTTACTTCATAACTTTGAGGTAACAACAACCTGTCAATAATTTTCACAAAAAAATTTTGACATAATTTTTTATTGCGAGATCATAAATTAGTAACAACATCCAATTTTTCAAAAAATGGGAAAAATGTTAGCAGATTTGAAAATGCACTTGCCTGGCCTCCAGTTAAAACAGCAAGATCCTGCAAATTAGATTTCCTGTTTTCACCAAATCCAGGAGCTTTTACAGCACAAACCTGAATGAAAAATTAGATTTTAATGTTAAAGAGTGAATAGTAATCTCTCTTGAGAGAGAGAAAGATAATATCCCAACAAATACTGAAAGCAGCAAACTGAATTTACCTTTATTCCAGCCCGAAGCTTGTTAAGGATAAGAGTTGCAAGTGCCTCACTCTCAATGTCTTCAGCAACTATCAAAAGAGGCCTTTGTCTCTGCAGAGATTAAAAAGACAAACATTAGAATCACAAAAACAGCTCAAGCATGTATTCAAATCAAAATGGAATATCAGTAAATTAAAATAATTTTACCTTCAAAGCCAATTCTAAAACTTTCACCATTGCGTTCATGCTTGATATTTTCTTTTCATGAATTAAAATCAATGGGTCGTCCAATTCCTAGAGACAATTAATTAATACTCATGTCAGTTCAAAGAATTACAAGAAAACCATTAGTGATATGGTTAGCATCAAACACTAGACTTACACATTTCTGGTTCTTCTGGTTTGTAATGAAGTATGGGGAAATATAACCTCTGTCCAATTTCATCCCCTCAACCACTTCCAATTCATTTGAACAATGTCTTCCCATCCTACAAAACAAGTATGCACCAAAATTTACAAATCTCATAAAAAAGCATCATGGTGCATCAAAAAGGCACTCGGACCATTTAAGTCAAGAATAGTAAGCACAATACGAAATATAGCTGTAAATAAAACAGTGGGCTTGAAACCATTTAAGTCAAGAATAGGAAGCACAATGCAAAATGTAGCTGTACATAAAATGGGCTTGGTATAGCTTTGGCTGCAAACCATGAATTTAGAAAATCAGAAATCAATTGGAAAGTACAATATTACAGCATCATACATGCTGTAAAAACAACTCTTGCTAAATTGATAAAGTAGCCATCTTAAAATGTAATATTTCAGTTTCAAATTTCAGCATTCATACTTGAATTGTGATGACACCCTCCTTGCCAACTTTTTCCATAGCCTTTGCAATCAGCTCACCAATTTCTCTTTCTCCATTTGCAGAAATGGTTCCAACCTACAAATGCAATAACTAGGTCACAAGGTCACAAGGATTGCAATTGAAAACTTAGACAGTACCGGAAACCCATTTGACCACTACTTAGTATTTATTCTTTCCGATCTTCGACACCTTTGGTAGTCATAAATTAATGTAGTATAACATTAATCAACTTTTTCTTTATGGAAATTAATTGAATTAAGTTGAAGAACCTGGGCAATCTCCTCTGATGTACTAATCATCCTGGCTCTGCTTTTCAAGTTTGTAACTACCGCATCAACAGCCATTGTAATGCCACGTCTGAGATCCATTGAATTCATGCCAGCTGCTACCGACTTGCAGCCTTCAGCGAATATTGCACGAGTAAGCACAGTAGCACAAGTTGTACCTGGATAGTAATACAGGATTAATACACATTTTATGATATATATATATATATATATATATATATATATATATATATATATATATATATATATATATGAAACAAGAAAAAAAAAACTGCACAAATAAAAGAACCCACCATCACCAGCAACATCATTTGTAGCATTTGCAACCTGTTTCACAAGGCTTGCGCCAATATTTTTAACCTTGTCCTTAAATTCAATGCTCTTCGCAACCGTCACACCATCCTTAGTCCACTTTTGGGGCACCCCAACTTTGTTCAATCACTACATTACGACCCTAATAGAAGTAAAAACCACAATTAACAAAAGTGAATTTGAAAAACAAGAATATTACAAAGAGAACATCAACATAAAATGTCAACAAATAACAAAAATCCACCAGTTTACATCATATTATCAATTATGACTAGTTAAAGTGTACATATACATACATTGGGAACTGGAAGACTGAAAGAACCGTTAAAAAGGAACAAGCGGTGGTAAAAATAGTACCTTTGGGCCCATAGTCACTTTAACTGCATCAGCAAGCTCTTCAACACCTTTGAGCATCAGAGCTCTTGCCTCCACCCCAAATCTAATGTCTTTTGCTGCATAGTTTCTACTCCAACCCAATCTACTACCAATCTGAAACAAATCCACCAAAACCCATCACTCATACTGGGTAAATTAAACCATCACAAATAAAAAAATAGAAACAATTAAAAGAAAATTAATAAAATTGGAGAGAAGAGAAAATGAAAAAAAGGATAAGTCATTTTGCGAATAAAGTACCTGCTGGCTGCTGTTTCTCGCAACGCTGCACAAAAAAAGAAAAAAAAAATGTTTTCGAATCAAATCACTAACTAAGCGACAGCATTAGAGTGAACCAAGTATAAATTTGCAAGAGTCCAAAAGAAGGGTTCTTGATTACCTGGCCTTGGAGGCGAGATTTGCTGCAAAACGATACATGACTCGATCTCGGGAAAGAAATGTATGAACTGCGGGAAATGATTTGCAGAGAAAAACAGAGCAAAAGATTGTATTGGATTTGGTTTGTTGAGTGAGTTTATAAAAGTGAGCAGAAGCGAAGAGTCTAGAAGAAGACGGTTCTAGGGTTTAGGGTTTTTAAGCTCACGCCGGCCCTTTAAAAAGGGTTTAAGCAACTTAGGCCTGATGCGTGAGGGGTAAATAACTAGTTACGATACCACTCTAAACTCAATCTTGCTTACACTCAAACCATTTCATTGAAAGATCAAGGGAGTGTTTTGCAATTATTAAATTTTCAAAACTGAAAGATCTATGAGTGTTTTGCAATTATTATTTTTCAAAACTGAAAGATCTAGGGAGTGTTTGCAATTATTAAAAAGAGAGTGTGATTTAAATTTTAGGGAAAAAAATCACATTTTAATGTCAGTATTGTGCTCCTTATTCAGCTTCATTCAATTAAAAATAAAAAGCAAGGGAGATATGATTAGTGCCATAATTGTTTGGTTTGGGTTATTAGGGCATCTTTGATGGGATGGGATGTCAATTGGAATCGGATTACATTTTTTAACATATAAGCTTAAAATTTTTACGTGTTAAGAAAAAATGTAGACAATGTTCAACCCACCGTCTACATTTAGATGATGTGTTAGACATTGTCTATTTAACAATTTACTTTATTTATTCACCCATCAATATTAATTTATTTATTTCTCTCTTCTATCCATCAATAATAGTTATATATTTTACACAATTCATATTTACCATTGGAGAAGATTTCTAAATAATAATAGTATATTTGTTATGTCATTAGGAATTTATATTGTTCTATCGAGGATGCTCTTAAACTTTAGATAATTGTTTTTAATTACTTCATGTATGGAGGGTGTTTAAGAAATATAGATTTGGGGAATAAATGAGAGAATCCACTAAATGGTTGTTTGGTAAATAGATGAATTTTTGACAAAAATGCTTACCAAAGCTCCTTCCCTTTAGCTGGGTGAGCCTAGTGTTCAAAAAGTTGGATATGAAAGTTTTTGTAAAGTAAATTGTTTGTAATGTGCTAAATGCTTCCAAATGGTGGCAATCGAACCTTAAGAACTATTATTTGGTGTTAATGTTTTAAAAAGAACAAGTTTAAAAACCACAATTACGCGGGCATAAATAAGAAGTGTATTAAAATGTAAAAATATATAAAAACAAACTATTTTAAAAAGTTAGTATTAATGCCAAAAGAAAAAAAAACGGTTTGAATTATGAAACACTTATTTGTGAACTACATTAACTGTGTTATTCACAATGATATCATCTTCATCGCAACAAAAACTCTTCAACACTTATTCACTCGAGAAATTGCGACATAAAATATTGAAAAAGTGTTTTCTCCCCTTATCCAAAATCCACAAATTGATTAAGTTATAGGAACTCCCTAAATCTGTCGTGGTTGAACACTTGTCTTGGCAAATAAAAGTCAAAGTGGAGAGAGTTTAATTTTGACTCTTGTTTAAAATTATTATGAAACAAAACAATACGTGAAAACTCTCTTATCTACAATTTGATATGTGGGTTGCACAAGTAGTTATTTTAACGTGTAATCTTACGAAATAATTGAATATTATTGTTTTTCAGTTATTTAGAAAAACTAAATAAGTGATTATATATTTAGAGTTAAGAAATACATATTTAAATCATCTAATTATTTTTCAAAATATTATAAAAAAATAGTTGAACATGGTTCATAAAAGATTACTATTCGTTGAAATGTAGTTTAGAAATTATACAATACTTAGTTGTACACAACATTCACACATTATTATGCGGCCTGCAATAAAATAAAATAAGAAGATGCGAGACCATAGCAGTTATGTACTATTAATTCAAATATATAAAAATCACAAGATAATAATTCTAAGTCATGAACTTTAACTCAAAGTCATGCAAAAGTAACAATTTGAAAAAATTGTAAGCTCCTATTGCAAAGAACTTAACAAACAAATATTGTGCATAAACAACAGTGAAGTTTAATGACATACATATACATTCTTTAATTCTAGTCATTTACACCAAATATTACAGTAGGTATTTTCATCTCTTTTGGAGATGGCATGAAATTAATTTGATCATCACAACATAGTGCGACTAAACT
>BMAC01000425.1:579756-590793 GCA_014905375.1 Phtheirospermum japonicum | reverse complement strand
AAAAAAAAATCATTTGCATCCCCGGGCATTTTTGAATTTTCCCAGGACCAGTTCTTTAAGGACCCCATTATGGCGGCCTCTCTTTCAAAGGATTGGCCTGAATCAAAGACAAAAAAAGAATTCATTTGAGCTAACCCCAAGAGTAGACTGCCCCTTAACTCTGTGTGGTTAGTTTCTTTTGGTATTTGATTCACTAACTCTTCGGTAAATATGCGCTTCAAGCACTTGAACCTGCTTGGATCTATCCCAAGATGAGGGAAAAATGAGACCCTTTTAAAAGAATGAATAGATAATAGATTTAGATATCTATGTATATTAGATATGTAGTGTCAATCCAAACAAAAGGAACGATCCGTTTTTTATTTGACTGGTGAGGCTACATACACTGATAAAGGATGTATATATATATATATATATATATATATATATATATATATATATATATATGAAACAAGAAAAAAAAAACTGCACAAATAAAAGAACCCACCATCACCAGCAACATCATTTGTAGCATTTGCAACCTGTTTCACAAGGCTTGCGCCAATATTTTTAACCTTGTCCTTAAATTCAATGCTCTTCGCAACCGTCACACCATCCTTAGTCACTTTTGGGGCACCCCAACTTTGTTCAATCACTACATTACGACCCTAATAGAAGTAAAAACCACAATTAACAAAAGTGAATTTGAAAAACAAGAATATTACAAAGAGAACATCAACATAAAATGTCAACAAATAACAAAAATCCACCAGTTTACATCATATTATCAATTATGACTAGTTAAAGTGTACATATACATACATTGGGAACTGGAAGACTGAAAGAACCGTTAAAAAGGAACAAGCGGTGGTAAAAATAGTACCTTTGGGCCCATAGTCACTTTAACTGCATCAGCAAGCTCTTCAACACCTTTGAGCATCAGAGCTCTTGCCTCCACCCCAAATCTAATGTCTTTTGCTGCATAGTTTCTACTCCAACCCAATCTACTACCAATCTGAAACAAATCCACCAAAACCCATCACTCATACTGGGTAAATTAAACCATCACAAATAAAAAAATAGAAACAATTAAAAGAAAATTAATAAAATTGGAGAGAAGAGAAAATGAAAAAAAGGATAAGTCATTTTGCGAATAAAGTACCTGCTGGCTGCTGTTTCTCGCAACGCTGCACAAAAAAAGAAAAAAAAAATGTTTTCGAATCAAATCACTAACTAAGCGACAGCATTAGAGTGAACCAAGTATAAATTTGCAAGAGTCCAAAAGAAGGGTTCTTGATTACCTGGCCTTGGAGGCGAGATTTGCTGCAAAACGATACATGACTCGATCTCGGGAAAGAAATGTATGAACTGCGGGAAATGATTTGCAGAGAAAAACAGAGCAAAAGATTGTATTGGATTTGGTTTGTTGAGTGAGTTTATAAAAGTGAGCAGAAGCGAAGAGTCTAGAAGAAGACGGTTCTAGGGTTTAGGGTTTTTAAGCTCACGCCGGCCCTTTAAAAAGGGTTTAAGCAACTTAGGCCTGATGCGTGAGGGGTAAATAACTAGTTACGATACCACTCTAAACTCAATCTTGCTTACACTCAAACCATTTCATTGAAAGATCAAGGGAGTGTTTTGCAATTATTAAATTTTCAAAACTGAAAGATCTATGAGTGTTTTGCAATTATTATTTTTCAAAACTGAAAGATCTAGGGAGTGTTTGCAATTATTAAAAAGAGAGTGTGATTTAAATTTTAGGGAAAAAAATCACATTTTAATGTCAGTATTGTGCTCCTTATTCAGCTTCATTCAATTAAAAATAAAAAGCAAGGGAGATATGATTAGTGCCATAATTGTTTGGGTTTGGTTATTAGGGCATCTTTGATGGGATGGGATGTCAATTGGAATCGGATTACATTTTTTAACATATAAGCTTAAAATTTTTACGTGTTAAGAAAAAATGTAGACAATGTTCAACCCACCGTCTACATTTAGATGATGTGTTAGACATTGTCTATTTAACAATTTACTTTATTTATTCACCCATCAATATTAATTTATTTATTTCTCTCTTCTATCCATCAATAATAGTTATATATTTTACACAATTCATATTTACCATTGGAGAAGATTTCTAAATAATAATAGTATATTTGTTATGTCATTAGGAATTTATATTGTTCTATCGAGGATGCTCTTAAACTTTAGATAATTGTTTTTAATTACTTCATGTATGGAGGGTGTTTAAGAAATATAGATTTGGGGAATAAATGAGAGAATCCACTAAATGGTTGTTTGGTAAATAGATGAATTTTTGACAAAAATGCTTACCAAAGCTCCTTCCTTTAGCTGGGTGAGCCTAGTGTTCAAAAAGTTGGATATGAAAGTTTTTGTAAAGTAAATTGTTTGTAATGTGCTAAATGCTTCCAAATGGTGGCAATCGAACCTTAAGAACTATTATTTGGTGTTAATGTTTTAAAAAGAACAAGTTTAAAAACCACAATTACGCGGGCATAAATAAGAAGTGTATTAAAATGTAAAAATATATAAAAACAAACTATTTTAAAAAGTTAGTATTAATGCCAAAAGAAAAAAAAACGGTTTGAATTATGAAACACTTATTTGTGAACTACATTAACTGTGTTATTCACAATGATATCATCTTCATCGCAACAAAAACTCTTCAACACTTATTCACTCGAGAAATTGCGACATAAAATATTGAAAAAGTGTTTTCTCCCCTTATCCAAAATCCACAAATTGATTAAGTTATAGGAACTCCCTAAATCTGTCGTGGTTGAACACTTGTCTTGGCAAATAAAAGTCAAAGTGGAGAGAGTTTAATTTTGACTCTTGTTTAAAATTATTATGAAACAAAACAATACGTGAAAACTCTCTTATCTACAATTTGATATGTGGGTTGCACAAGTAGTTATTTTAACGTGTAATCTTACGAAATAATTGAATATTATTGTTTTTCAGTTATTTAGAAAAACTAAATAAGTGATTATATATTTAGAGTTAAGAAATACATATTTAAATCATCTAATTATTTTTCAAAATATTATAAAAAAATAGTTGAACATGGTTCATAAAAGATTACTATTCGTTGAAATGTAGTTTAGAAATTATACAATACTTAGTTGTACACAACATTCACACATTATTATGCGGCCTGCAATAAAATAAAATAAGAAGATGCGAGACCATAGCAGTTATGTACTATTAATTCAAATATATAAAAATCACAAGATAATAATTCTAAGTCATGAACTTTAACTCAAAGTCATGCAAAAGTAACAATTTGAAAAAATTGTAAGCTCCTATTGCAAAGAACTTAACAAACAAATATTGTGCATAAACAACAGTGAAGTTTAATGACATACATATACATTCTTTAATTCTAGTCATTTACACCAAATATTACAGTAGGTATTTTCATCTCTTTTGGAGATGGCATGAAATTAATTTGATCATCACAACATAGTGCGACTAAACTCGTAAAAAAAAGTTGAGAATGAAAAAAGTAGTATATCTATTAAAATTAAAAAAATATATATTACAAAAAGCACCTTAAATGTTTTAATCCTCTGATTTTCTAAAAATTGGGTAAGCGCATATATATAATATCATGATCAATTATTTGATATAAAATTAATCAATGATAATTTAATTATAAAAAAGGACAAAATATAGAAAAGAAAAAAAATTGGCTTTGCATTTTCTCTCTATGTACACACAAAAAAAAATCATTTGCATCCCCGGGCATTTTGAATTTCCCAGGACCAGTTCTTTAAGGACCCCATTATGGGGCTCTCTTTCAAAGGATTGCTGAATCAAAGACAAAAAAAGAATTCATTTGAGCTAACCCCAAGAGTAGGACTGCCCCTTAACTCTGTGGGTTAGCTTTCTTTTGGTATTTGATTCACTAACTCTTCGGTAAATATGCGCTTCAAGCACTTGAACCTGCTTGGATCTATCCCAAGATGAGGGAAAAATGAGACCCTTTTAAAAGAATGAATAGATAATAGATTAGATATCTATGTATATTAGATATGTAGTGTCAATCCAAAACAAAAGGAACGATCCGTTTTTTTATTTGACTGGTGAGGCTACATACACTGATAAAGGATGTATGGATTCTTGAGAAGAGAGGAGCCGAGGTGGTCCCGCCCGGACCGCCCAGATCCTGGCGACAACATGCTTGGTCCCGCTTATTGGGTCTTCTAATTGAAATTACAAAAGTGTACCAAATCTACCAATATTAATAAATCATACCAAAATAATACACATGATCTTACATAATAAAATAATAATAATAATAATAATAATAATAATAATAATAATACGTTACCAAAATTAAAAGTAATAAAAACTAATTTGATTACAACAAACTTTGAATTACAACAAAATTGATTTGAATTAAAAAGAAAAAAAAACTTTTTTTTTTTAATAATTTTACAAGCTTATTAACTGAATTTATTATTATTATTATTATTATTATTATTATTATTATTATTATTATTATTATTATTATTAACTTTAGATTTAAAATTTATGATCTAACAAAATATGTATTGTATGATTTAAAAACTGTAGTTATTCATTTGAGTCGGCTGTCTGGATCCCACAATGAACATTCAAACAATGGTTGTGGTGGTTTTAATTCAAGAATATTTGTTAACCTCACAATTGATGATCCAGCGGACAGTATAATTGTTGATGATAGTACCTTTGTGAGGAATTTAGTCCCGAATATTGACAATCTGGCACATGTCAATCAGATATCGTCTACTTTGAGCGCTGGTCAGATAATTTTCAAGACAAAAAATTAAAAACATACTTTTGGAATTAATTTATAAGTTTCGTAGTTAAAATTGATCTATTGATTAAAATTATTTCAGCTATACCCGGTCAAGAGAAGACCCTAAACACGAAGGAAGAACGTTGTTTTATATCTTCCTGATGGTGCAGTCATGGATATCAACAAATCGTCCAACGACCGAAAGAAAGAAACCTCTACGAGTGATGGTCAGTCGTAATCTAATGAATTTTTAATCGTTTTTAATTAGATTTTATCAAAATTATTCGTTACCAAGAGCTTTTTCTATTTTGAACTGCAACTCCAATTAATAGACGACCGTATGCGCGTAGGAAGAATACTAGTAGCTCAAGCAATGTAATTGATCTAACGGACGACCCGATCAGCAACAACACATTGCCACTGAGTACGTATTTGTTTTATTGTGCTTTTGATATCACTCCCATGAATATTCCCATCGTCATCAACATCAGTCTTCCAGTATGATTTATTTAATTAATTCGCAAAGTGTTGGGATATTGGAAATGCAGAGTTGTTGTTTTAGGTTTTGTGGTGCGATGTTTTGGTACGAGGAGAGGTCGAGGTCCCAGAATAACCCAACGAATCCAAACTACAATGGGTGTTGTAGTCGCGACATCATTGGACCTCCCTCGATTGATAGAACCGCCTGCGTTTCTCCATGAATTGTTGCATGGAACCAACAATAGAAGCAAACACTTTCAGGATAATATTAGATCATATAATAGTATGTTATGTTTTCCGTCCATAGGGGGAAGATTGATAGTGATGTAAATAAAGGAGGTGGCCCTCCCATTTTTAGAATACACGGTCAGAACTACCACCTGATTGGTGGTCTATTGCCAGAAAATTGTGGAATCCCTAAGTTTGCACAACTTTACGTATATGATATATAACATGAAATTTCACACCGGATGAATTCAGTGAGGTTTGTTGCGTGAATAATAATTATAATATTTATAATTTTGAAAGTCTTGTTATTGTTTACAACATGGCTTATATTTAGTGAAGCGTCTTTTGTGTCGACTGTGTTGTGATGTAGGCAAGTAGGATTGGCTAATAACCTGCGTGAATAAATTGTTGATAGGCTGAAGCAAATGTTGGACGACCACAACGAACTTGTGATGACATTTAGAATGGCAAAGGATAAAATGCAGGAGTGTGGTTATACTGATGTTTGGGTGCGTCTTATTGGCAAGAGGACCAATAATAGGGACGAACGTACACGTAATCTGCCCACTCGCAAAGAAGTTGACGTGTTGGTTGTCGGTGAATTTGATGCAGCTCTGGGGGATAGGGACATAGTGGTTGAGTCTCGGAGTGGTTCTTTGCGCAGGATAAATGAGTTGAGTGCATTTTATTTGGCCTTGCAGTATTCTCTATTGATACCTTATGGGGAGGAGGGTTACATAGAGAAAATCCCATTTATGCAGAGAAAGAAGAAAATCGAGAAGGGACGGAAATATATCGGTGTCCGTGAATACTGTGCATTCAGACTTCATGATAGGGAGGACGATCCCTCTACCATTCTTTCGTTCAGACGGTTATTTTAGCAATTTGTCGTGGATGCGTATACCATGGTCGAAAAAGCTAGATTAAAGTATATTCGATTTAATCAGAAGAAACTTCGGTGTGATATCTACAGGGGTTTGGTTGATGCTGTCATGCGCGGTGATGCTGATCCGTCTGCTTGGGGCAATCGTATTATATTGCCATCTACCTTTACTAGTGGAGCCCGCTTCATGATACAAAACTATCAAGATGCGATGTTCTTATGTCGTAAATTCGGTTATCCGAATTTGTTCATAACGTTCACGTGCAATCCAAGTTGGTCCGAGATTGTTCGTTTCTTAGATGCACATAATTTTAGAATCGAGGATAGACCAAACATAGTCTGTAGAATTTTTAAGGCGAAGTTGGACGAGCTGATAAAAGATCTTTGCCAAAATCAAATATTTGTGCAGGCCATTGCAGGTGAGTAGAAAATTACCTTTATCCATTATGATGTGTCGGGTGTACGTATTGTTCCTTAATATATGTCTGTGTTTTTGTTTAAACCATCCATTATAACATGTATTTATTTTTCTTAAAAATACGTGCAATTGTGTACACGATAGAGTTTCAGAAGCGTGGGTTGCCGCATGCTCACATATTGTTGTTCCTGGTAAAAGAGGCCAAGTATCCGACTCGTTTAGATATAGATAGGATAATTTCGGCCGAAATACCTGATGAGGCATCCGACCCCACGTACTATGAGTCGTGAAAAAACATATGATGCACGGACCGTGAGGTGTTGTAAAGAAAAACTCCCCGTTCATGGTTGAGGGCCGGTGCATGAAGCATTTCCCGAAACAGTACGTAGAGGCTACGTTGATTGACAGTGAGGGTTATCCGCGTTACAGACGTAGAGATAATGAGAGAACGCTGAAAAAGAGTGGTGTCCCCCTGGACAACAGATATGTTGTCCCTCACAATCGTCAACTGTTGATGAAATACGGTGCTCACATCAATGTGGAATGGTGCAACCAATAAGGGTATATCAAGTATCTGTTCAAGTATGTCAACAAGGGTCACGATCGAGTGACCGCTGCTTTCTATTAGAGCACTGACTATGGTGAATCTGACAAACCCGTTGACGAAGTGAACATGTACTACGACTACAGGTATGTTTCTTCGTGTGAGGCGGCATGAAGTTTGTTGGGTTTCGAACTGCAGTATAAGTACCCTCCGATCACGTGTCTCAGCTTCCATCTGGAGAACGAACAGAACATTGTTTATGAAGAGGATGAGGATATAGAGGATGTCCTGGATAAAAAAAATAGTGAAGGAAAGCATGTTCCTTTAATGGATGGAAGCGAATAAGATATATCCTCAGGCAAGACTTCTGATGTATGCAGATGCACCCTCCGAGTTTGTATGGGACATGTATGCAAGGAAGTGGAAGCCCAGGCAATGCATTTCGTATGTTGGTAGGTTGTATTACATTCCCCCTGGTTGTGGGGATAATTACTACCTAAGGTGCTTACTTACTGTTGTCCGCGGAACTACTTGCCATGCAGACTATAGAAAGCACGATGGTGTTCAGCATGCGTCATACCGTGAGGCATGTTATGCACAGGGTTTGTTGGAAGACGATAGGGAGTACACTGGCAACGCCGAAGCAAGTGAGTGGCCCCCGCTCACTCTCTCAGGTGTCTTTTGTGTCGCTGCTGTCAGTTGATACTCTTGCTAGGCCCGAGGATGTGTGGCACAAGAGTTGGCAGTTTCTGTCGGAGGATGTGCTCTACAGGCAACGTCTGATTTTAAAATATCCAGGTATATGCACGTGGTGGTGTGTAATGAATCGTGATTATAATTTATTGAATCTACTCTATTATTTATGGTTATTGTGTTTGAGTGTGCTATGACCTAAACGTGTGTTGATACTTGGTAGGACTGAATTTGAGTGAGTCTCAGATAAATGATTTAACTTTGGTAGAAATTGAGAAATTACTGAAACGTCAAGGCGAGAGCCTGCGCGATTATGATTCCATGCCATTTCCGGAGACCGATGGTAGCTGTGTTGGTCATAGTAGATTGATCCAGGATGAGTTGAACTATGATCGTAAGGCGTTGTTCGCTGAGCATGCCAAACTTCTCTCGAAAATGACGAGTGAGCAGAAAGGTGTGTACTTCAAGATAATGAGTGGAGTCGAGTCCGATGGTGGTGTTATGTTGTTCGTGTATGGCTATGGAGGTACGGGAAAAACGTACCTGTGGAGAACTAGGTACGGGAAAAACGTACCTGTGGAGAACTCTATCCGCTAGGTTGAGGTCTGAGGGTCATATCGTGATGAATATGGCATCCAGCGGCATAGCATCTCTACTTTTACCTGATGGAAGGAATGCACACTCCCGATTCGATATCCCTCTGAATCCGCACGAAGGGTCGGATTGTAATATTAAGAAAGGCACCTTACTTGCGGAATTGGTGATTCGTCAGAATTGGTGATTCGTTGCAAACTCATAATATGGGATGAGGCTCCAATGATGCACAAGCATTGCTTTGAGACTGTTGAGAAGAGCTTGCAGGATATAATAAAGGATATAATTCAGCCAAGAGGCACAAACCATTTGGTGGAAAGACCGTTGTGTTTTGTGGAGACTTTCGCCAGATATTGCATGTTATCCCCAAGGGCAGCCGATAGGGAATAGTGAATGCGGCTATCAATGCGTCCAGCGTGTGGAGGCACTGCACTGTGTTGAGGCTGACTCAGAACATGAGGCTCCAGGATATAGATTTTGTCACGCCCCATTTTCGAAAAGTGTAAAACTTGATTTTTCATAATTAAAACTTCTAAGAACAAGGGCATGAGTTTTCAATAAATCCCAATTACAATAAATTTGAGCGGAAGCGTGGATAAAACTTAACATTTATTTAAAATAGGAAATTCACTTAACGCATCAAATAGTAGTACTCGACTATTCAAGGAGTTTTAGATAGAAACACAAGTCTCAATCTTGTTTTTAAACTTGACAAAAACTAAAGCTACCAATCCATAGAGAAGAAAATAAAATAGCATTGAAAATAACATCTTCGCATCCACCGCCTCGTACCACATCCAACTCCTCAACCTGAAAAGTTTGATAGAAATGGGTGTGAGCTTTCAACTCGCTCAGTGGGGATTTGTTTGTCAATATTAAACACAAATCATACAAACCATAAATGAATAGCTACAACACACTTTCAGTCGTTCATAGATGTTGGCCAACCATAGATTTAGCTCGAAAGCTACTGTTGTTTTAGCCCGAAAGCTACTGTTGTTTTAGCCCAAAAGCTACTGTTGTTTTAGCTCGAAAGCTACTATGGAATGTTGCATTGAGACATAGATAATTCATACAATCGCATTTAACATAGTCGAACATGGAACACATTCGACAATGTTAAGAAGAAATCATATAAATCATAAATGAATGGCTACAACACACTATCATGGTTTTAGCTCGAAAGCTACTATGGAATGTTGCATTGAGACATAGATAATTCATATAATTGTATTTAACATAGACAAACATAGTTTTGAAAAGAGTTTAGAATCACCCACCTTTGAATGCGTTTCGTGGAAAATTGAATGTAGATACTCGTGCTTGAAAATCCTAGTTTTGAGGACTCTCGTTTCCTACATTGAATATAATAACTTAACTTAGAAATTGGATTTAAAATCTAATTTGGAATATTTGAAAAGATAATGAATTCGTAACCTTAATTCGAACGCCCGATTATGGAATTTAAATAAAATGGTAGTTATGGATGTTTTTGTAAGGTTCTTGAAATTGGAGGGGTAAAATTGAAGTTTTGGGTAAATTGGAGGCTCAATTGAATAAATTTGAAAARTTTTGGGTCAATTGGATAAATATGAGGGCTAAATTGAAATTTCTGGTAAGTTGGGAGTTTAATTGAAGGGATGGCCAAGTTTGGGGGTTCAATTGGTGATTTTTGGATAGTTGCTAGGTATAAAACCCAAATCTCAGCCATTCAGTCCCCCCTTTCTCCATTTTCTTCTTTCCCTAAAGCCAGAACACGGCCGAAATGGAGAACGCAATCCTTCTCCTCTTCGACGGCGGATACTCGGCGACTGGAAACTCGGCGAATCGACGGCGTTGAATTACAGCCTCGATGAACAGACAAGGCGGCAGCGGCGTTCGGTCTCTGTCTACAAGAGCGACGAAGGGGGCTCCAACCTCCACCGCGATTGACATCAACAATCGGCAACGGGGTACGGCTGACAGGACTCGACGGCCGGCGGGAGACACGGGGATACAGCGGCGGAGAGGACTCGGCGAATTTCGGCGATTTTCAGGCGTCTCTCCCTCTCCCTCTATCTCTCCGGCCTGGCAATTTTCCTTTTCCCTTTCTTCCCTCCTTCGATTCTCTGCGGCCGCGGCCCGATGAACAGACAAGACGGCGGCGGCGGTTAGCAGAGCAGCAATCGGCGACGGCGGCGGTGATGGCGACCCGTGGCAGCGGTTGGCCCTGCTCCTTCTGCGAAGTCCACGGCGACTGCGTGGGGTTATCGTGGCTGTGGTGGCGGCTCGACGAAAGGTGGTTGTGGAGGAGCGACCGAGAGTGGTTGTCGACGGGCAGGGATGGCTTCGGGTTTGCCGGCTTGGTTTGACGTGGGTTCGGTTTTGTTTCGGTTGGTTTGGTGTTCTCCGTGGGTTTCGCCCGGGTTTTGACT
>BMAC01000425.1:519933-578983 GCA_014905375.1 Phtheirospermum japonicum | reverse complement strand
TTCGTTCGGTGGTGTTGGGAATGGTTTTGGTTTGGCTGTGGCAAAAGATGGGTTGGTTGTTGTTCGGGTCCTGAAGTTGCTGGTTTGGTGTTGGTGTTGGTGGTAGGGGGTGTGCTTGGGTTGTTATGTATAGCAGATAAGAAAAATGGAGATTGGGTTGAGTTGTTTGTGGTGTAGAAAAAAGAAGTGTTGTAGATAAGGTTGTATTTTAAACCAAGACAAAGTAAATAATTAAAAGAATTTATTTTGAAAGGCTTGAGTTTTTGTGGGCTTGGGCTAGGTTATTGGATTTGGATTGGGTTTGGTATAATAAAAATAATAAAAATAATATTTTTTTAAAATTGGGCTTGCCATTGGGCTTGAACTTGGCTTTTGTAAAACAAACTATTGTTATTAAATTTGAGTTTTGGTAAAAATAAAAATAATATAATTGAAAATAATTCAATTGGATTTGAATAATGGCTCAGTGTATTTGAAACAATAGAATATAATAATAATAAAAAAAATATTTGGCTTAATATTATAAGAAAATAAAAACTTGGGCGTTACAGATTCGGCCAAGAAGCACAGACCATTTGGTGGAAAGACCGTTGTGTTTTGTGGAGACTTTCGCCAGATATTGCCTGTTGTCCCCAAGGGCAACCGGCAGGAAATAGTGAATGCGGCTATCAATGCGTCCAGCGTGTGGAGGCACTGCACTGTGTTGAGGCTGACTCATACATGAGGCTCCAGAGTCTCGGTGACGGACAAGAACGTGCTGAGTTGGAGGAGTTCTCCGATTGGATTGCCAGCATTGGAGATGGAAAGATAGGAGGACTGAATGGCGGTTGTGCTGCAATAAAAATTTTAGATGATATTCTCCTCCGATATTCGGGTGACCCCATTACAACTATTGTTGAGGATACATATCCGATATTTGGAGACTCTATTGATGACCCGATATTCTTGAAGGATAGGGCCATATTGGCTCCAACTCTCGATGTTGTGGACTATGTCAATGAGTACATGAACACTTTAAACTCGAGCGAGAGGTACCCATACCTGAGTTCAGACAGTGCCTGCAAATCCGACGGTGGGAATGACTTCTTGAGTGATTTGCACATGCCTGAATTCTTGAATGGTATAAAGTATTATGAGGTACGCAATCATGAATTGCATCTTAAGGTGGGGACTCCTGTTATTGAGGAACTTAGACCACTAAATGGTATTGTGTAATGGGACGAGATTGGTTGTTACAAGACTTTCCACGCACGTACTTGAATGCAAAATTCTAATCGGTGCAAAGGCGGGCGAAAAGGTGTTGCTTCCCCGGATGAGTCTAATGCCTTCCGACGTTAGGATACCTTTCAAGTTTCAACGAAGGCAATTTTCGCTCATGATTTCATATGCGATGACGATAAATAAGAGTTAGGGTCAATCGCTCTCGAACGTCGGCCTTTATCTGAAAAATTCTGTGTTCAGTCATGGTTAGTTATATGTTGCCGTGTCGTGTGTCACCCATCGAAAAGGGTTGAAGATATTAGTTTGCGGTGATGACGATTCGGGATCGAACATGACCAATAATGTGTTGTACAAAGAAGTATTCAATAACGTATAATCTTAACGTTCATGTATGTAGTGTGGATTCGATCTATAATTTATGAAGTGTGAATTTTTTTAGTTATTTATCTCTATTTATTTATATCTCCACATAATAAATAATAATAAAAGTAATATTAATACAACTTGCATTTCTATATTTAACTTTATTCTCCGTGCATCGTACGAGTGTAATAAAAATTAGTTCTAACTTAAGAATATGTTAACTTAAGGATCTTGATATTAACCTTCCAAATGAGTAAACTGTTATCTTTATAAGTATGGAGTGTACGAGTGGGTTGTGGTCCGTCGGGCAACCCGACCTATAGACTAAAATTGATACACTTATAATTGGTAATACAGACATTTCTTTTCCTTTTGATATTCATAATTCAAATTTTGAATTTTTTTTTTGTTGTTTATAAAATTTACGTATTTTTTGTATTTCTTATATTTACCTATAAAAATAGCGGGATTTGCACTATTGATACAGTGTAGTTAAATTAGAGTTCCAAACTTTAGATGCACTCTTTTTTTGCATTTGGACGACGATTTAAATTCTGACGATAAACCATAAAATGATTTCAAGTGACTTATATAAAAATAAGGTAAAGACTCAAATGTGACGGTCATATAGGTCTTCTATCATGTGACGGAGCCCCAAACCCAATAAATCTGTCTAATCCGATCCAATTTGATGTACCAAATATAGAGTTCCGTCACATAATAAATGATTCATGTGGCCGTCACACAGGAGACTTGCTCTAAAAATAATATGGATTAAACTTTTTTATACCGTCTCCAAAAATAATATGGATTAAACTTTTTTATACCACACTGAAATGAAATAAGAACCTATAAGCGCGACTTTTGCATCATATGTTAAAAGCGCAGTCACGTTAACAAAAACCACACTCGAAAGTTAAAATCTGTAGAAATTGTAGAAACCGTCACAGTAGAAGAATAGCTCTGTTCTCTTTCCGTCGTCTCATTTTGTGTCTCCAGTCACTGTGTATAAGCCTGAAGAAAAGTCGTTGGAAATTAATAAACAAAATTTAATTAAAAAAAAGAAAGAGATGACGGAGGCGGTGATAAGGAAGAAAGCTGGAATGGCGAGCGTGAAGGATATGCCGATTCTGCAGGACGGCCCGCCGCCGGGCGGTTTTGCGCCGGTCCGATTCGCTCGGCGGATCCCGAACAAGGGGCCCAGTGCTATAGCCATTTTTCTCGCCACTTTCGGGGCTTTCTCCTGGGGAATGTACCAGGTCGGCAAAGGCAACAAGATCCGCAGGTGCGTTTATCTGTAATTTTTGTTGTTATTCGAGGCCCAATTTTCGAGTGATTTGACTGCAGAATTCAATTTAGACAAATTTCAGGGATTTAAATTGATGATTTTATGTTGCTCCCAATTGTTTAAAAGTGTACATTAGTTGGCCCAATCGTTCGTATCTGTGGGTGAAGCAGAAAATGAAAGAAAGGCTATTTATTGATTCTATTAAATTTTTAATACTGAAACTCATCCAATTTACAGATCATATTGAATATGAGGTGGTTTCTGGAAAATACTACTTCATGATAATCAAAACTTGGTTACAGAGACAGGAAACAGCTAGATAAATAATCTGATATTGGGATGAAACAAATTCAGCATATCAATATATATAATGGGCTTTCAGACATGTGCATAGAATTATTGTAAACGGAAGTGGATAGTGGACTACCATTGCCTACAAGCTTAATGCATAGTGTAGCTAAAACAGCTGGAGTTAGAGGTCTCCAATTTAATTTCCTATATACATGTTATTTGGAATCAAGAAAATTTTGTGTTTGGTCTGAAGTTATCAAATTCTGGCACCTCGAATATTGGGTTATATTAGATTATACATATATTGAACTATGATGTCATAAATGTATTTGAGTTTGTTGAACACAAGAATCGGAAATTGATCAGAAAGTCTTGTACTGCATAGGGCATTGAAGGAAGAGAAATATGCTGCTCGGAGGGCCATTTTGCCTATACTTCAAGCTGAAGAGGATGAAAGGTGACTTTTCTCAGCACTCTCAGCTTGCTTATGCCATTCTCAAAACTGTTTCCTGGTATTATTTAGTGTTAACTAAAAAACTACCCTGACATTTAGCCTAATTACATAAAAAAAAGGAAAAAGAAAACTTTTCTTTCAAAATTAATATAGTCCCCCTCAACATTTGTTTTTCTTTCACAAATTGGTGCCTCTAGAGGGGGTGTTCGCTAAGAAAATACAAAGGGGGATGTTTAGATTAGTATTCGTTGGGATATTGAATTTTGACATTCAAATCTTGAGTATTGAGAGTCATGTGAATAGTTAAAAACCTGTTTGGTTTAGGATTTGGAATCACGTCAACTCATGTATGAAAAGTGGTGACGCTGTATTATCATATTGCATTTAGTGGTATTGATTAAATGTAATATAATAAACATAGTAATGATAATAATTTTATGATAGATATCAAATCATGATAGAAATTTTTGGGTTGAGTTGCAAATTTGAATTCATAGAACAAACAGGTATTGGGATTCAGAATCCGAATCAAGAATTTTGAGTCCTATAACAAACATGCGTAAGGGAGGTGTTTATACGCAAAGAAAACTTTAGTTTTGTTTTTGGGAATCAGACAAAAGCCTCATGTGTTGTTTTTGTAATTACTCCTATGGCTAATTACAAAAGGCATTCTTGATGTTTGACCTATACAAAATAATCCAGCTATCTTTCAAAATTACAAAAAATACTACTGAGATTTTATTTTGCCTTATATTTACCCTTTCATAAGCAAATAACACTTCAAAAACCCCATTCACATTTATAAAAACATTATAGTTAGCCCCTTAATTTTAACATCGAATCAAACCTCAGATTGTTGTAATTGGGCTAAACCTCAAGGGTAGTTATTGTAATTATCCCTATTATATATTTACAAGCTATTTCATTTCCCCCCTCCATATTCTGTTTTCCTCAGGTTTGTGAAAGAATGGAAAAAGTATCTGGAAGAAGAGGCAAGAATCATGAAAGACGTGCCGGGTTGGAAGGTTGGCGAAAATGTTTACCATTCAGGAAGATGGATGCCTCCAGCCACTGGGGAGCTCCGTCCCGACATCTGGTAACTTTGCTACTGTCCTTTAATCACTGTTCGCCTATGGAGTCCAAGAAAACTGTTTTTCTTTCTGGCAAACTTCTCAACTTTCCCTGGGCTCGCTTTTTTTTTTTTTTTTTTTCAATTTTAATAATGATGATGCTGAAAATCTGTTTGCCTTTTATGCATAAAAGAATCGATAGTTGTTGTACGGTTCTATTGATACTGCTCGCCATGTGTTTTTGCTATTGATATTTTTGTTTCCATATTATTATTGTTGTTGTTGTTGTTGTTGTTGTTGTTATTTAACTATTTATTTATTTGGTCTTTGAAGATGTACACAACTGCTGAATAATGTCCTAATACATAAATCGAACAAATTATTCTGTAATTAAAACAACAAAAAGATACACGAATATAAAACTAGCAAACACTAACTAAGTCAAGGCCAAATATATCTCTTCACATAATTTTCGTTGTCGCAACTGAAATAAATGCCATCATTCCTCACTGACCAGAAACACGTCGAAGTGTCCTCACACTTATAGCTTATGTAGTCGGTATCAAAAACGGTGAAACTTGTTTCCATTCCTCCCCATTGTACATGGCAGAAAAACAGAGTAGACCTGAAGAAATTGACCCTGAATTTCCAATGCCAATTGCCATCCTGATCCAAGAAATGGTCTCCGAGATCATCATCTGCAGATTTGCAGTGAACGATCAATTCGTTGGCATTGTTGTCGAAGTTATTAAATATATAAACTTCGTAGGTTTGGAAAATTCCAATACCACTTGCTCTTGCTAATAAGGGGAGTACAAATAAATTTACGGTGAATAGGAAAACTGACCAACTCGTATTAGCAGAATACATTTTAGTGAAACTTGGGGGAACACCAATATGTTTGTTTGTGTTCGTTTCACAACAGAGAAAATGTATTTATAGTCGAAACTTTGCACCTGTGTATAGGTTCCTTCTATGGCACTGTAATTAAAATAGAAGGATAAGAAATGAGGAGAAAATCTTGCCGTTTTTTTTTGTCAAGAAAGTTGGAAGACAGCAAATATGGCAAAAAGAATTATTTGTTTCTAATTTGTTTTGTATAAGTTTCAATGCAGATATAAATACTTGATACTGGCAGATTTTAATAATAATCAGCATTTGATTATCTTCTTCATGTAGAAGAACTTTATTGCTTTTTATTTTTCTTCATATTATTTGATCTTTTTTACTTAAAAATGCAATTGTTTGTTGTAGTTACTTGATAATTAGTGACTGATTTTAATTTATTATTGATATCTTGCTACAATGGTTTAGCAAATTTCTCCGTTAAAAAAAAAGTAAAATCAAACTGAGAATAGGCAAATAATCTCTTGTTACAAAACATGGGACACATCATGCCCTTATGTTTCTTAAAATGGGGAATTAGATTTAAACCATTACAATAGTGTACCTTCATTGTTCTTCTCATCAACATCATCAGCACAGAGTGCAGTTCAGGTTAAGACCATCAAGTGTGATGGACGGAAACCAGTGATGTTAGTATACAACAATGTTGTAGGTATATATTGTTGGAAAGATTATGAAGATCGTGTTTTGATAATTTATAAAATTAAGACTTGTAACTCCTACACTAATGGAGGTGGTGGTGGTGTGTAGCACTCAATTCAAATTGTATTGAATTGTGTAAAAAACAAAACAAATCCACATAGTTGCACAAGTATAAAACATCATACTGATCGAATCAATTCTATCGGCTTCTTGTATTTTTGGTGATAAAATTAAAGCATGATTGTCAGTTTGTCGGAGACAAAAAATAATTCATTTTACCGGTCTTATCCTGGGAAATAAATGTTCGGCTTTTTTTCATTCATACGAGACTTTCTCGCATATGGAGAAGATCCCATTGGTAGAGGAAATTTTATTTCAAGAAAAATGTGTTGAACACGTAATTCGGGATTCATGCGTTTTGATTTCAAATTATGCTTTGTAAAATTGAATTGAAGATTTTGTGTTAAGAGATATTCTCATTCAATTTTGTAAATTTTTTCCTACATATATTTCAGTTTATTTCTCGGGAAAATCTTTAGCAACCTGCGCAAATGTTTTGGAATATTCTAACTCCGATTTTTTGAAGAGCTCTCACAGTTTTGGTTGTTTAGGTTGTTAAATGAAAAAACAAGTTAATATTACAAAGTGTAAAAATGTCAAAATGTAGTTTGTGTCATAAACTAAAAAAAAAATAAAAAATATATATAAAAAATGAATTCTCACGTATGATTTTCATTATAAGAAGTTCTATTTATAAGGAAATTTTCTAATGGTACAATCTTAATTACACAATTTCATCATTAGCAAAATAGTCATTCACACATATAATAATAAATACGTATACTATTTACAAATAGTAAGTTTGTTGGTGGTTGAATATTTATAACACTTCCCCTTTAATGACTATCTACATAAATATTTCATAAACTAATTGAATATATACCCAATGGGCGAAAAACTTCCAAATTGTTTGTATTGGAATAGATTTTGTGTTGATAATAAATTGTTGTACCATAATATTGTTAGGAAAACCCTGTGGGACAAATTCTGAACAATGTGGAAGCGTAAATTCACTCCCCCTCATATTGATCATTTTTGTAGGAGTAATCATGTGTTGCCTTGTTAAAACCTTGTCACAAAAACCCTATGGGAAAAACTTGATTGAAGGTCAAAAAGTACAACTACTCCATCTTATTTCATATTCTTGAAGAATTGTACTAATTTCTTATTTAGTCCTTGTCATTCATAAATATGCCTCGTTAAAACCTTATTAGGAAAAACCCAGTGGAAAAAATCCTACTGAATGAAAAAGAGTACATTATCCATGTTAATATAAGCCTTTAAGTTACCTCGTTAGGAAAACCCAATGGGACAAAACCGCATCCAAGGGAAAAAGAGTGTAACGCGTATTTTATATGTATGTTTCGGGCATCTCAAAATCTTTCTTAGATTTGTACGAGTATATCATATAGATCAGTCGATACTCTTCATTTAGTTTCTCGTAAATAAAGATTTTCATATATCTCGTATTTATCGCATAAGATAGTAATGTATCATATTTAGTGCTTATATGCAATTGATACATTCAGATTCATATCTTTATCTCATCGAAATACATGTAAAAATCTCATGTGTAAATTTTATATTAGTTGACTTCCCCCTCCCCCACCCGATTTCTAAAAATGTGTGATCAAGCTGCCTCGTTAAAAACATTGTTTGTAAAAATCCTTTGGCATAAAAATCACAACTAAGGAAAAGAGTACACCATATGAATTTATTTCATAACAATAACATTATTTTAGGTCATTGCATGTACTCGTAATATAATCAAAACTTCTTTAGGAGTGCTAGTCTCATTTCTCATCAAGTCCACATATTACTATTTTCATTATAAAGGGCATCAACATTGATGCTTTTTTTTAACGGATTTTAATATCCTCATTATCAATAATCATCTGTAGTGCTATTGTTTTATAGTATGGCGACACTTTTAAACTTCATATCATTCCACACAACGACATAATTTTCCGAGATATCTCGTAATCAATCCTCCCCAAGATTTATACACAATAATTATGTCTATATACTCTTTGAAAGTATATGTCTCCTATACCATCCATTTGATATTTAGATTTGGGCAAATATTCAACGCTTATGGTGTTGTGTGATTTATCAAAGCATGTGTAGTTGATATATAAGATCATTATAAATCTTTCTTATATCTTTATCTTTCAAGTTCTTACTTCGATTGTGAGTATATAACATTGTGTATAATTATTTCCAATTATCAATACTCCCCCTCATGGTGAGAGAAATCTGAAATCAAACTCATACAACTGACATATTATAGACATTTAATTTCAATAAAGGAGTTCATATTATTTTGCACTTTAATCTCGATATTGACAATGAATTGGAGGACTTTTAATAGTTTATTAATTGATATCCCACTCGTATGTGCATATCCGATCATTTCATAATTTATTCAAGTTATTGTGATATCTTACTAGCTTTATCATTTGATTTGAAAACCATGCTCATCCTGAGAGCAAATCATCTCGTAAACTTCCAGTTACGAGCCATATACTCATGTGACTATCTAGTGGATCCATAAAATCTAGTAACACTCATGTGACTATCTCATCCCCATTTTTAAAATTATTAGGAATTCATTCCTAACTTTTGCTAGTAATAAATCTCCAGTAATCGAGAAAAGTTAACGAAGAATTCATCTATTTTTTCGAATGAAATATTAATTTTAATAATTCTATTATTAGTTAAATCGGTATGATCCGGTTGTGTAAATTGACATTATTGAACAACTGTACTTGGAAGATTCTTATATCTATTATAAAAATTAGTTGTCTCCAGCATGAGGTATTTTAACACGTAGATAATTTACCAACATATCACGTCATCTTTCGATTATATTTTAATTAAACTACTGTTCAAATAGCATATATAGCAGTGTAGATCGTACTCTTGATATTACTGGTTATTGTTCAAATGCAGTGGCGTATTTCATACGCTTCATACCAGTTTATAAAACATCGAGATAATCACAAAATTCACATCAACAAAGGTCCAAATTACTTAATGGACTCAATGCTCTTAAATCTTCGTAACTACTACCCATTTCTTCCAATAAATATCTTAAAAAGAATTTATGAATCTCGACTCGAAAGGTTGAGAGTGTTAATGAGTTATGACATTCCACAAGATATTCGATTTTTAATCGAAGTAAAAGTTCGACTATCTGGTGAGTTCCCAAACTCATTCAAGTATATGCCAGGTATGGGTAGAAATAATTTTACAAAGAAACACAGAGCCAAAAGATTAGGTGGATGCTACAAATGTGATCGATGAAATTGTGACACACGATGCAAATCTGTGGATTTCGTCTCCAAAAACCAAGAAGATAAAATAGCATTCATCAAGGATGGTTTGAGTAAAGAGTCTTTGGATCATAATATCCAACAGATTTTTGAGACACATCCCATTGAATACGTGCATCGTGAGCTTATGATTTTGTGGGTTCAATTTAAAGATGAGCGAGAACGATATATTTTCGAAAAACTTATTTCAAAATATACCATTTGTAAACCCAGTTTACCGAAATAGCAAACCGATTAATGTATTTATAAGTATACATAAGTCAAATATCATCGTACAATTCTGCATATACTTCTTTGTAGAATTTTCATAGTTGAATAATAAATATACATAAGTCCAAATATCATCGTACAATTCTGCATAGTTAGGGTACCAATTTGTAATTTAATATTTAAAACTTTAAATATCATATATTTAAACGAGTTATTATTTTATATTTCAGTATTGGTCACAAAATGAAGCTCTTATTAAATTGAACACTGAGGTGTCAAGAAAACCTAATTTTTAATAGTATATATTTCGATGAATAGTGGTATTATGGTTTGAATATTCAATATAACAAAATAATATATATATATATATATATATATATATATATATATATATATATTAATGATATTTATTATCATTTCATTCGTTAGCTTACCTGGTTTTCTGCAGCACCTGAATTACTCCACGTCCCCTTTTTTTTTTTTTCTTGGGTTAATAATTAACCACTTGACTCTCTGTCAGCCCTTTTCCCGTCTTGTTGGCAGAGCTATTTATTAGCAATGGCAACTCAACAGGCACTGCCACTTTGGCAGGTGACTCATCAAGTGAAAACAAAACAACACATGAAGACAAATAAGAAAGAAGCCGGTTAATGGACGTGTGCATGGAGACAAAACAGACGAGCTGTGCGGTTAGGAAGTGATCTAATACAAACGGCTCCATTGTCGAAAAAAAGTTTTTTGTATCCATTGGTTTTTTATTTAAATTAGTTTTACTTTTGTACGTATTATAGATTCATATGCTAAATTGTTTTTATCAAATTTTATTGTTTTGATTAGATTTTCATTAATGTTAATTGGCGTCGGCTATTTCCAGCAACTTAATAATATTTTATTGTTCATTTCAATAACAACAACAAAAAAACCCCATGAATTTGTATGAGTGGAAAAGACTAAACAAACTATAAAATAAAATAAAATAATAAAAGAACAACTGCGAGAAATTATTGCTGCATATAACAAAATGTATTCTTCAATAAACTCAACTATCCATAAGAAGTTTTTTTTTCTTCCCACCAATCGGATCGAAACCAAGTTCATAATTTACTCATACATCGGTTTGTTATCTTATGAGTTTACCACTCATATTTCTTCTCCCACGTGAAGTCATCTGTACTGAAGTAAATACCCGCATCTGCCACTAACCAGTAACACTCACCATTTAGGGCACATCTTGTGCCCTCAACTGCGGCACTAAAAGCATCAAAACGTTTTGTAAGTGCACCTTGGTTGACATCACAAGAGAAAAGGGTAGAACCATCAAACTCGACCTTAAAATGCCATGTAAAATCCTCATCAACTTGAAGCGAATGCTGTCCGAGATCATCTTGGCTGGACCAACAATGAACGTTCAAGGATTTGGAATGATTCTCGAATCCATTGATTATATGGACATGATATTTAATCCCGAATACCCAAAGCCTTCCTTCTTTTACATGGCATGTGCACAATGCGAAATTTGCCATGATGGTAATGGCTATAAAGCTTCCAACTGAGATGTAATTCATGTTGATGAGTTCTTGAGAGAGTTCACTTGCAAGGAGAATGTGATAGTGTATACATACATATATATATATAGAAACTTCAATATCAAAAAATAATTTAATAATGTTTTTTTTTTAAAATCTAAATCAGTGCACATTTAATGCGAATCTACTATTGGGGATCTTGCAATATATATATTATATATATACTAAATAGTAATATACATTGATACGTGCTTTAAAAATTGATCAAAACTTTTGATACTTTTGTTGAAGTATGGCAATATGCTTTAAGTTAATTTAGCCACTCATGATTTACTTCCTTAAGTAGGATGAAATTATATTTAATTCAATTATAAATCATCGTATACTCATACTGCCCAAAGAGATTCGATTTCTTTTTTTAATTGTGAACATTTGCTATATTTAGTTAAATTAACTTATTAGCTGCTACAAGTTTTAAGTGTACGTATCGTTTTGACAATACTTATTTACCTTTTTCAATAGATTACGTATCGTTTCAAAGAAGTGATAATTGATAAACCTAGGCGGCTGCTAGGCGTCAGACTAGTGCCTAAGCGGAGTCTAGAATTTGATAATAAATACCCTAATTGTGCCTAAGCGGAGTTTAGAATTTGAGAATAAATACCCTAATTTACAAAATTACATCCAACCATTTAATAGTTCAACATACTAGCTACACAATAAAATCTATGACGATTCAAAACTAAAAGTAATGATCACAAGTTACAATTCACAAGTTTAAAACTATTGTTCAATTCAAAGTCCAAAACAACATAGATGCATAAGTTCATTAGTCAAATAACAATACCATATTATACATTACAAAATGAAAATAATCAAAAAATAGGCTCAAAAACGACGTCATTTTAGGCTAGAGAATTTAAAAAAAAAAAAAAAAAAAAAAACTGATCTGGCGCCTAGGCAACGACTTGGGCGCCGAGAGCGCCTAGGCGGCGCCTGGGACACCCAACGATTTCTTTGACCAATTTTCGAAAATTGTAGGCGGATTGGTGACGCCTAACGCCTAGGCGGGCGCCTAGAGCGATTTTTAGAACAAACATAAAAGACTATATCCCAATAAGAAGAGAGAGATTGCAGAATCTTGAATAAATAGCTTGTAATATCTCAAAATAAATTATATTTCTCTCACAAAAGTTGATGGCTGAAAGTGTATGACAATTTAATAGTAGACAATGCAATAGAAAAACAATATCGGCAACTAAACTTAACTTTTATTAAATTATAGATTTCACATTATGTTGCAACTTATTGTTGTTCGATTCACATAACGAAATCTCAGTAATAGTAATATGAGTTGAGCTTGTTATTTACAATAACAGATTTAGTGTTTTTTCTTCTCTATTGGATATATTTATTTTGTTTAAAATTACACGAATAAAAGTGTTACGACTTCGTACGACACAATTTTCTCTTACTAAAATTACGTCAAACACATTAAGCCTCGACTTTAGTACTCTATATGTTAATTTGCCCAATTATCTAATAACACCCAATATTGTTCATTCATTTGAACACAATTATCACATTCTTTCTATCTCTTCCATGTTATCTTCATATCAACAATTCACTCGCACATTTTCATTTAAATACATTACATATTGGTTCATTCATTTGAACATTCAAATTTATTACATGTAGGATCCATATTCCACTTAGCCAATTTTATTTATATTTTTTACATTTAATAAATACACAATAAATTAGCAATGAATTCACATTATGTGTGCTAATGCCATTCAATATACTGAATGAATGGAGTGGGATCACCCTTGATTCTAATGAATGACCCATATTGGCTTGGAATAAAAATTATGAATTCCAATGTTGCAAATGAATGTCAATGCCAGTGCTCTAAGAAACCAACCAAAATTTTCAACATTTTGCCAAATTTAATGGACCTTGAAAGAAATGGGAAATATGAATTGAGAGACAAAATAAATAAAGAAAAACTTGAAAAATTGGAATGAGACTTAAATAAAAAAAAATTCACTTTTGATTCATTATAATAACCATTTCTAACTAAAGGTGTGTGGTAATAGTTAGCATCAAACTACATCTATTAAATTGATCAAATGAATGTACAAAAAGTCATAATCGAGTTTTTCTAAACATTCTTTTGATAAATTTGCTAATATAAATATAATTTAATGCTAGTTAAAATCTCGCACTTTTTTAAAAAATGATCGATATAATAGATAAAGATTTTTAGCGATACACACTGTTTAGTTGAACTACGTCGAGTAATATAATAAGAACTAATGTAGACATGACATAAAGCCAGTGGCCACGTTTTGCCGCTTCTTCAAAAACTATTGAGTTTTAAGTTTCTGTGAGTGGATCACATACTCTTTTGACTAAAACACTTTAACGCTGATATGATATAAAATAATTATAAAAATATTTAAATATCACAAAAAGTATTCATGGCAAATTAGTGGTATTGTGAGACCACTCTTATAAGAATATTTGTTTCTTTCACAGAGAACAGTTTGGATGAAAAGATAATTTTGGATAATGTAATTTGTTCTCTCTAAAACTAAAACTTACTAGTTTTGTATTTTAAAAAAGGATTATTATTAGTTAGTTTGAAAATAGTAATGGTTCAGGCTTAATTTTGAAGCCATAAAGCTGCAACCGGCTAGCAAAATAATAAAAAATGAGAAAGCAGGTCAATTCCAGAAGAAAGCAAAAAGTGGTGTGACAAGTGCCAGTCACCACACCATAAGCCGACACCTGTCCTCAGTAGCCTGGGAATCTGCCACTTGTCGACACTTAATTACACTAGCGTCAGCTTCCTATCTGTCTGTCCAAATCCCTACCTCCCAATAAAGTAATCCAAACAAAACAATGCCTCGAAATAGCAAGTTTGTCTTAAAAGTAGACAGATGATGTATAAAAAATAAAAAAAAATCACCACAGCCTACAAAACAAAATATACTTACTCTTGTTACAAAAAAGTTGGCATTTGCATTTGCTATTTGTATTTCACCTTCAACAACAAAACAACACAACACACAGAGAGAGAGAGAGAGAGAGAGTAGCAAGCAAAGCAATAATAAAGGCTTGTTGTTCTCAGAACATGACAGGAAATAAAGGACCAGTGCCATCCTGTTTGAGATCAGCATCAGGGATGCTCGAGTAACAGTAGAGATTGTTGGATAAAACCCAGCTCCAGTCTGCTTTTCTCTCAACACACATCTTAGGCCATCTGTTTATCCTCACATAGTGTTCCCTCATCTTTCCCTCCGCCAGCACCAACCCAGTCACCACCGTATACGACGACTCGTGCCCGCCCCAGACCTCGTCGTCCGGGTCCGCCGTTATGGTGCCGTCGTGGTGAAAGTAACGACGCATCAACGGCCCACCGCCGTCTTGCCAGTAGGGATCCAGGTTTCGCCAGTAATCTGGAGCAGCCTGCAGCAGATATAAATTACAAAACACGTACGTTCGAGTTTTTTTTTTCTTTAATAATTAATATATTGAAATATCAAAATAATGTATAATTATTCAGTATTCCATAGATTTTAGTAATACAGAAGAAAAAAACAATAGTAACCGAATCAAAACCAAATATGAAACTGAATGTAACGGGTGATATGTGATGGTAGATCCAAAAGTAGAGTCATATGTGTCTACCATTTTCGTTGAGAATAGGCATCAGACTTGAGAATTCCAGTTTGCCTCTTAGCTTGCCAAATTAAGGTGTATGCTAGGATAGGTCTCAAACTACACCTATGTTCAATTTTGTTCTATATTTTAATATATGTTTTTTTTTTTGTAGGAATCCCACATGTAATTCAAGTGCTGTTTCTTTTTTTATTTATTGTTAGTCTTTGTTTTCTTCACTTGAGGTGTTATTAGTTAGTTTCATTATATTTTGATGAATGTTGTTAATTGAAATCTAACTATTTCATGTTTCTGTTGAACTTGGCACTTTTGATAGTTTTTCTTTATTTTTATTAATTTTGTTCAATGTTGTTCAATGGTTATTGTTTGCATTCTGTAATCTTATTTGGTAATACAAATAGCCAAAGGGCATCTTCGCCTCAAAAAACTTCACAAAAAGTACTTTAGGCACAAATAAAAACTATCCTCGTCCTATTTATTGCTGCGGGGAACCTTTATTTAGGATGAGATAGAAAGTCGGTCATAGACAAAGGATGACTCGAGAGTCCAAAACTTTGAGGGTTGTTTCTATAAATATGGTGAAACCTCAAGGTGGTTGAGTCTACCACAAACTCGTTGCACTCGGACAAAGAGGATGTTACTTAATAGCATACTACCTACGAAATTTGGACATGCAATTGTGGGTCAGCTTGGCATTTCGGTTTTGTGAGCTTATGTATGCATTTAGGGTGTGATATCTTCAGGAAAATTGATGATGGGAATGTAAGCAAGAAAAGGGAGATTGACGAGCCGAGTCTTGGTAGAACCAATTAACTTAGCATACTATCTAAGATTGGGAGAATGACAAAATTTTAATGGATCGTTTGGTCTTACGATGTTGAAGAAAGGAAGGTGATCTAAAAAAATTGAAAAAAAAAAAAGATACACCAAGTGACAAACATATTATCAAGAAATGACACATTAAGAGAAATATGTGAGGTGTTTCCAGATATAACGAAATGAACAGTTCAAATTTGAAATTATTTCTTATTTACCAAAACTACATTTTCAAAGAAGCATCAACGAATGTTGGGAGATAAGTGCCTTTCAAGGACAACAGCTCGAACATGCAGAGCTGCTTCATAAAGCTGTATTATATTAGCAAGGGAAAATAACAAGAAACAGAAATTGATGAACTCCTTGTTGTTGGATAAATTTCTACACGCAAGTTGGATTTCATTATTAGTTAAGCAAAAAAGGCATTCAAAGCGTTGATGTGGAGGCTAGAGTAAAACTGATGAGAATATTTAGTCTAAGAACCAAATTTTCTGTTACTCGGTTGGAGGATTTGAATTTGGGAAGAGATTTGAGTGAAGGATTTCAAATAACTCTGAATAAGGATAACTTCAAATTCTCCAAAATTATTCCAGAAGTAGCATACTAGGATTTTGAAATGTGTTTATACAAACACACTCGATAGATTTGTTATCAAGGACTTTTTTTTTGCTTGCTGATATATATTATTTTTAATAAAGTGCGAAATATATATTAAAAAAGAAGAAAAAGATACGGGGTGGCCGAGTTCCCTACACAACCAAAAGTCATCAAAAGAAAAAAGTCTGGGGGCCCGAATCCCCTACACGACCAATCAAAACTAAAAAAGTCTTCAGTTGACTTTCTTTTGGATGCTCGAAAGKATTTCTTGACGATGGTTAATGTAGGTTTGGACTGCCTGGAGGCAGATGGGCTTGGGGTAGCAAATGTTGGACTTGAGAAAAGGGAAGCATCGGGYCTTGGGGTTCCTGGGCCAAAGTGGAGTGGAAAAATMGTTGGGAAWCATGGGCCAAAGCAGGGTGGGATTTGGGCTGGYGATCTGGGCCCAAAAGGAATGGGCAGCCGTTGGTAGAAAAAGGACGCCCGGGTGTCAAGTGGGGGTTACGTGTAGGGTGGGCCGCTGGAAAAGGAGGTGGGCCAGAACCAAGTTTTACCAAGGGAGAAGTCCCAGACGTGACAGAAAAAAGAGGGCGACGTTGACGGATTAGCCGCGCCACCGTATTTTTGACCGCAGGAAACATCGAGAGCACCGGAAAGGAGCCGAAATAAAGGCCGGGATTATAGGGAGCCGGAGAAGAAACCGTCGGAGGAGGAGTCGAGGGAAGCGACGGCGGAAAAACTTTCTGGAAAGTCATCGGCACTGTGTGGACGACGGCAAGATGTGACAGGGTAGCGCCGGGGAGCATGGGAGGGTTACCATGTGCGTCAAGCAACTGGGCGGAGACCCAATTCACCGGCAAGGCTCCGAGCGAGGTGGCGGCTGGGGCATTCGCAGATGGCAGCTGGGGGAAAAGGCGCAGGGGAGGAGAGAAGGAGGTTCTCGCCGTGAACGGCGGCGCCGTCGCAGGAACGGAGGCAGACGGGAAGTTGCAAATGGCGAGTCCAGTCATCGAGGACTGGGAGACCGGAGGGACTCTGGCCAGACTGGAATGGGAGAAGCCGGGAGAAATGGCAGAGAAGGCTTGCGCATCAAGTAACCCAAGCGCCGGCAAGGAACCAAAGGAAAAGGTGGCGCCGGTGTTGACAAAATCAGACGACGGTAGAGGCGGATCTTGAGATGGAAGGGGAGCCAGGAACGGCCCCATGAAGGTGGCCGGAATACCAGGAAGCTGTTGGGGTAGCGAGGTAAGAGGAGAAACCTCAAGCGAGGTTGCTTGCGACTGAGAGTAAAAAAGCCATGGGTGGCCGTTGAGTCGAGAAATCCAGTGACGGCTGTTGTAGAGAAACCTCCGGCGATGTTGCTTGCGACTGAGAGTAAAAAGCCATGGGTGGCCGTTGAGTCGAGAAATCCAGCGACGGCTGTTATAGAGAAACCTCCGGCGATGTTGCTTGCGACTGAGAGTAAAAAGCTATGGGTGGCCGTTGAGTCGAGAAATCCAGCGACGGCTGTTGTAGAGAAACCTCCGGCGATGTTGCTTGCGACTGAGAGTATTAAATCCATGGGTGGCCGTTGAGTCGGATAAATCCAGTGTTGTAGAGAAACCTCCGGCGAGGTTGCTTGCGACTGAGAGTATAAAAGCCATGGGTGGCCGTTGAGTCGATAAATCCAGCGACGGCTGTTGTAGAGAAACCTCCGGCGAGGTTGCTTGCGACTGAGAGTATAAAGCCATGGGTGGCTGTTGAGTCGATAAATCCAGCGACGGCTGTTGTAGAGAAACCTCCGGCGAGGTTGCTTGCGACTGAGACTAAAAGCCATGGGTGGCCGTTGAGTCGAGAAATCCAGCGGCGACTGCTGGAGAGAAACCTCCGGCGAGGTTGCTTGTTTCTGTAGGTAGGGCTGCAACAAAGGGGTGCGGGCCTACTGGGGCAAGGGAAGCTACAAGGAGGCTTGTTGAAGGGGAAACTCCATGGGCAGCTGTTGTTGTGAGAGCGGCGGCGGCGGCTGTTGCGCAGCAAGCTCCGGTGGGGATGCAAGGAGGTGTTTCTGGGGATATGCCTGGAGTGGCTGTGGTGTCCAGGTGTTGGGCGGCCGGCGATGTTGCGAGGGTAGGTTTCTGGGGTATGCCGTCGTTGGCCGCAACGACGAGGCGTTGGGCAGCCGGTAACGTGACAACGGGATTCCGGCGAGAGTTCGATTCGGTCGAACAAAATGAGCTGAAAGAGATTTTTTTTTTTTGCGTTTCTTCATTTTTTTATTTATTCATTTATTTTTTTATTTTTAAAACAGAAGAATGCTGGCAAAAATTACAGCATGAAGAATGCTGGGCATGAACAAGAAGTTGAATCTTCAAACATTTCCAGCATGATGAACACCTTGTTATCAAGGACTTTTAAATCCCGAACTTTAAATCATCAATTCAAAAGAAGCCGTATAATAGAAATCTGCTTCACTAGAACACATAATGCGTTAACAGAAAACTGAGTGAGATTTTTACTTGTAATGCTACAGTCATGCAACTGTTAATAATCCCAAACAGAATAACTCAGCGGCCCACAATTACTTTAGAGCTACAGACACAGTATACTGGTTTTGAGAATTCAAATAAGAGAAACGGATGACGTACCGCAGTGAAATGAAATTCCCAGCTATGGTCGCACAGATCATTCCGAGTTATCCGAGTCTGCCATCAACAACAATTTGTGTTAGAAATTGTGAGTGTGTGTGTGAGAGTAGACAGAGAGAGAAAGAGAGAGAGACTCGTCTGCCATCCATGATTGATCGGGAGGTAGCGGCCATCTTTGAAAGTCCTGGAATTCTGGCTACGCGCGGTATGTGTGCTTTCCCCAGCCACAACTCTCGACACTGGATAGAAAGGGACCACACCACTAAATAATAAGATTTATCAAGTTTAGTTTATATAAACCTTTTCGGAAAGGATTCATGTGGGCAAACAATAAGAGCGTAAAGGCGTTGAGACAAAGGGAACTTCAGAAGTTGGCAGAAGGCAGTTTACATAAAGACAACTCACAGTTCAAGTTAAGAAAAATATTCAAGCTTGAGCAAATATAGAATCATAGAGTACATAATAAGGGCAGAAATGATTTTTTTAATCGAGCATTAATCAGTTTCATTTATTATTTTGCATCCTGAGAAGGAACAAAACACGAAACACTGAGAGGCTCATAAGTAGTTCTTGACTAATACCTACTTGCTTCCTTTTTACCCTACCACTGCCTACTTGTATATTGTACTCGACTTATAACACAAAACTGATACTCGGAAAATTTTTTGAGTCTCCTTGTTAGGGTTCTAATGAAAAGAATAAACATAATTACTTACTACAGTGAAATTCTGTTAATTGTTTGACACACCCTCTGACATAGTACACCTGTCCTCCAACGGCTTACATCGCCCGTTGACACGTGCTTTTGCCCGAAGACATTACACACACACACACACACAATCAAATCTTGGCAGGATCAAAGCAACAACATCCTTCTTTCCACCCCCATGTATTTTTTACCCATTGTAAAACAGGAAAGAAAACATAAAACATAGAAACCAACTCCATCACTTATGATATTTGTTGTTGCATTATTCACATAACAAATTTTACAACTTAAAACATAGACCCAGTATGTAACTTTACAAATCTACGATCAGATAGAGTCTTTTGTAGCGCGTGCCCCAAGGTACGATCGAAGGGATTGAGGATAGAATAAATAAGAAAATGTAATATTGATTGAATTTAAATGAAAAGAGAACTAATTTAACAGACAAAGTCTGCTCCAAGCACAGGCGCCAACTTCTCTAAGCTTAAAGCTGGATTCTGATTATTTCTCAATCTGCTCTCTATCGCTGGAGAAGAGCCTCTTAAATAGTATTATAACCAGAGATGGAGCTCCTCAATTCTACAGAACTAGTGCGTGTGTGTATATATGTTCCAATGAGAACTCTCCCTTATTTGCGAACCTACGAACTAGTGCTTTTATTATACAATCACACATTGCTTTATTAATATATTAGTTTTACACACCAGCAGTGATTTTATTATATAATCCGAATACTTTTAATCAAATAAGAAAAAATTCAAAAAATCTGATTCATCCATTTAATTAGAACCTTAATTAACCTTAGGTTCACAAATAAGGACATGCTCATTTGAACCTAATCATATATATATATATGAATTTTTCACGACAATTATTAAATTTTGAATTTTCGCCCCCTAAAAAATACGAAAAGAACACAAAAAAAAAACACATCCCCTTTGTGTCCCCTCGTGTTGTTCAATTCCTGGCTCCATCCCTTTATATAACCCTACGGGCCTCAAGCCCACTATTTACTTAAATAACCTAAATACTACTAATTATTAAAATAAAAATAATTAAATAAAATAAAACAGCAGATCGGTCTCTAACAATTCCTCGGTTGTTGAAACAGCCTTGTCCTCAAAGCTGAATTGTTGAAATCTTGTCCTGCTGGTCAGCTGCCCAAACTCCTCCCCTGATGGGTCAGCCGCAACCTCACCCTATTCTGCCGCATTAAATACCCGCAAGGTTTTACCTGAACAATTATGATGAGGGTGGTTAGGTTCCCGACATTTAATTAGCTTTGAGCTCCAAATGACCGACACGAGAAACTATGGGGGTTACCCTAAGGGAGTACTGGTCCCGAAAAGGCTGCAGTTAGTGGGCGTGTGCGGACCAGCAGAGTCGGGAGGTCAAGGGTACCACCCAGATTGTTGACTAGAGGGAGCCAATAGACCAGAAAGAATCATGAGTTCATGCTCAATTTTGCGGACTAAGTGGATCGTTGCATAGAGGTCTGTCACGTCCTTAGAGCGGATGCAAACACAAATATCCGCACGCACGCCATTGAGGAACAAGCCCACATAATGGTAGTCGGTCAGTCGGGGATATGTGCCACCCACGATATAAATGCGTCCACATACTTCACCGATCCGGTTTGTGTCGTACCTGCTAGCAACTCGTATGGCTGGCGGTGGTGTTGTCCCCATAGTTTATAGCAAGTCGTAGGCAGAAAAAATTCTGGTCATATGGTGGATTGGCGACTGATATCCCATGCCGCGCCATTCATAACCAGTGAAAATTCAACTTCGGCGCTCTCCTCAGTCTGATGGAGCCGAAAATATTGTTCGGCGCGAGACAACCAGGCCATAAGATCCTTGTCGTGGAAGGTAGGAAGAAAGTCCACCTTGCGTGAGGTCAACTGACTCGTTAGATTGAATAGGCAAAACAATGGGATTGACATATTATTATGTTGAGAAGAGGTTGATTCAACGCCACTTGCGGCGGTCGGATCCTTCTTGTGCATGAATGCTAAAATCATTTCCTCCAACTTGATAATAAGACCTGGTTGGATTTAGGTGACTTCCTCCCGTACAATTGCCAAGCTTTTGGCAACTTCCTACCGTACATTTGTCGAGCCCTCCTATATCCTCGCCACACGTGACTCCACCACGGGCGTATACTTGTGTACCATGAGAGGGTTTTCCAACCGAACTTTTCAAAAGCACTATATTGTATACATACTAGAGTAATACCGTGTGAACACACGGGTATATATAGAATATGTGTGTGTGTATATATTGTATATATACACACACATTATAATGTTGAGTATATTGAAAATACATAAGTTTTAAAAATATATAAATAATAATTATTAAAATATTATTTAATTTATCCACCGCAAAATTTCTTTATAAAGTGCATTATTAACTATATTTACATATTTACTGTCCTTGTCACAATAAGCTGAAAAATAACAA
This sequence comes from Phtheirospermum japonicum, assembly GCA_014905375.1. NCBI lineage: Eukaryota > Viridiplantae > Streptophyta > Magnoliopsida > Lamiales > Orobanchaceae > Phtheirospermum > Phtheirospermum japonicum. Next base: position 556,722 of record BMAC01000425.1, on the reverse strand, counting down.
AATTGAAAACATAGAGCATCTCCAAATGTGTAATATCATATCAGAATACAATTTGAGACCTATTGAAATAATCCCAATCAAATGTATCATGCATGTCCATCTTGTAAATAATATCAACAACTCAAATAAATATATGTTTCACTTTTAAAATTAGGTAGCTAACCTGTGAAACAAGATATCAATATGTGATAAGAATTTAAATAAGCACTATAATGGAATATAATGGGGACAAATGCATAATGAACACTTTATATTAATAGTAAGAAATAATATATGTTTATTGTGAGTTATTTTTAATATAAGATAATTAATTTTTTTCTCTCGAAATAACACCTAATATATCAGCTCAACAAATAAAGTATAAGGTCGAACAAGTATCAAACAAAAATTACAATTCATAAAACACAATAGAAAAATGAATAATATAGAACTCTATATAGTATTTAATAAAATATTAATGTTCTGTAAGAATATCTACAAACAAGTAGTCAAATTGATAACGAAAGTTAGATGGTAACTATTTATATGGAAACACGTTCAATTATATAATATAAATCAAATTGGTGTGAAAATATTACTTAAATACGTTAGATGTTTTCTATTTATATGGAAACAACGGTCAATTAAATAATACACTAATATAAATTAAAAAATTTGGTGTCATAAGATTACTTAAACATACTGTATTTATATGGAAACACCGGTCAATTACATAATATAATAATATAAATGAAAAGATTTGGTGTCAAAAATTACTTAAAACATACTGCTGGTTATGGTTATTAATGAAAGTTATATTTTTTTATTAGCGAAAGAAACACCGGATACCATCTCATTGATTTTTGTAATTTAATAATATAAAAAAATTGGAGTCAAAAAATTACTTAAATATACTTAGTTATTAATGAATTTAAAAAAAAATTATTAGTGAAAAAACACTGGATGCCATCTCATCGATTTTCGTAGGCACGCGAAGGACAGGGAGAATCATAATTTTCGTAGGGAAACGAAGCACAAAGAAAGAGAACGATTTTAAAAACAAACAAAAATAAAAAACTTGAAAGGCGTAAAACAGTGGAGAGGACCAAAAATGAGAGCAGAAAGAAAGGAAAAAAAAGAAAAGAAAAAAGATAAAACAAAATGAGGGTATATTACTGTGAAATAAAATTTATTTGAAGGTATAATACTGTGGCACCTGACAAAAAAAAAATTGAGAGTGAAGTAGAAGCGATTTGTACATTTAATTAGTAATATAGGGCGGATTTAGTATTTATAGTCGCGAATATCTTATGAAAAAGATGTTGTATTCATGCCTGTCTGGAACATGAATCATTACCGTATGAGGTGAATATCATGTAAGGAATATGCCTGTTTGGAGATTTTCATTTTTAATAAAATGGAACAAATATAGCTGTTCGTTTCAGGTAAAGCAGCAAGGGTTAGAGAAGGGTATTCACTCATTCTAGAATTGAGAAACATCTGTCCATGTTGTTGCAAACATATGAGAAAAGGGCTTGAGCGTGAGGTGAGCACCTAGCCGTCTAGAGGTCCCAGCGCCTGTGGCGCCTCTCGCCTTTTAAATCACTGAAGAAGAGTCAAGTAAATCAAAATTCCAAAAGAGAATACAAAAATAATAAAATCCAGTTTGACCGGCCATTGTGGGAAATATATTTGGTCATGATGTAAATATTCCATCCAAAGTTCTCTTTTAGTTCAAAACGATTAATAAATAACAATGATTCGAAGCACTTATTTTTACACTATTCCGAAACCCAAGGACTTAATCCTATGGATATGTAAAATACAGGAACTATTAGTAATGAGGATTCAGAATCACACATTGATCAATCAAAGAGAGATCAAACCACTAAAAGAAAGATCGATTCTTTGGGATCCTTCTTTCAAACGAAAGGAACAGGGTATTCACTAAACGTGAGAAGCAAATGATTTTGGTTCAATCCTAATGTACTAGTGTACCAACAAAGGGACTAGTCCAATTTGACTGAAGTTACAGATTCGAGAACTATGCAATGTACTTCATCCTCTAGGTGACGGACGGAACATTTTACTAGAAGTTTCTAATCTAACCTATGTAATTCAAATGTATTTTATTCGCTGGGTGATGAGGGCATTTTACTAGAGGCTTTTGATCTACCCTCGTGTGAAGGTGAATCCCGTTGAATCATACTCTGGGGTAGGTGCAGGCAGACAATTTTAAAGCGGACTCCTTGTTCATCAGATCGAAAAAATACCAACATTTCACGATCTGCTACCAAACGTATTCCAATCTAAGATATCAGATTAAATCGGTGTTGATATACCATGAGCATGGAATAACCGTCTTTGTGCTAAACTTGATGTATTGAACTCTTTCAAGTTGATGTTCCAATATCCTTTTGTTGTATTTATGCTGTCTGGAACATGAATCATTACCGTATGAGGTGAATATCATGTAAGGAATATGATTCATATCATAGATTACTCCATGGGATTCGAAATTTGGAGATTTTCATTTCTAATGAAATGGAACAAATTAGCTGTCCGTTTCAGGTTAGGCAGTAAAGGTCAGATAAGGGTATTCACTCATTCTAATATTGAGAAACATCTGTCCTTGTTGTTGCAAATATATGAGACAAGGGCCTAAGCGTGCGGTGAGCGCCTAGGCGTCTAGAGGTCCTAGAGCCTGTGGCGCCATTCGCCTTTTAAACCACCGAAGAAGAGTTGAGTAAATCAAAATTCCAAAAGAGGATACAAAAATAATAAAATCCAATTTGACCGGCCATTGTTGGAAATTTATTTGGCCATGAAGTAAATATTCCACCCAAAGTTCTCTTTTAGTTCAAAATGATTAATAAATAATAATGATTCGAAGCACTTCTTTTTACTCTATTCCGAAACCCAAGGACTCAATCCTGTGGATATGTAAAATGCAGGAACTATTAGTAATGAGGATTCAGAATCACACATTGATCAATCAAAGGGAAAGAGAGATCAAACCACTAAAAGAAAAGATCAATTCTTTGGGATCCTTCTTTCAAACCAAAGGAACAAGGTATTCACTAAACGTGAGAAGCAAATGATTTTGGTTCAATCCTAATGTAATAGTGTACCAACGAAGGGACTAGTCCGATTTGACTGAAGTTACAGATTCGAGAACTATGCAATGTACTTCATCCTCCAATGTAGTAGTGTACCAACGAAGGGAATAGTCCAATTTGACTGAAGTTACAGATTCGAGAACTATGCAATGTACTTCATCCTCCACGTTACGGATGGGACATTTCACTAGATGTTTTTTATCTACCCTTTGTGTGAAGGTGAATCCCATTGAAGCACACACTTTGGGGTAGGTGCAGGCAGGTAATTTTAAAGCAAACTCCTCGTTTATCAAATAGGGAAAATACCAAGATTTCACGATATGCTGCCAAACGCATTTCAACCTTAAGATATCAGATTAAATCGGTATTGATATACCATGAGCATGGAATACCCGTCTTTCTGCTAAACATGATGTATTGAACTCTTTCAAGTTGATGTTCCAATATCCTTTTGTCCCCGCCGCCTCCTCTTTAAAATTGAGAATTCTAATTTGAAATTAATAATGGCCCTTTGTCAACGGGTTTTTCACTCTTTTTAAATGGTAAATATTTCTCTTAGAAAACACACACACAAAAAAAGTATTACAATCGATTTTTATTGGGTCTATAACGTCCTCAAAAGGTCTAATTTATATACATTATTGTACTTGTTGAATAACACTTCTTCGGGTTGCTAACTCAACGAGTACAGTGGAAAAATTCGTTTGGTTATTAAAAGAACGAGGGGAAAAGGATAATTGAAAGAAAAGAAATCGGCGAGGTCTTCTCTATACACTAGAGCCTTTAAAACAAAACTTTATTTAATTAGTGTTTTTGTTCATTGTGCCGTGGCTCCCATTGCATCCATACGTGCCTCCATTCTTGTCATCCGACAAGTCGGACCAAATTGATAGAGTTAAAGGGATTAAGGGAAGAATAAATAAGAAAACATAATATTAACTGAATTAAAAAGAGAAACAATTTAACGAATGAAGTCTGTCTGAACCGCAAGCGTCGATTTTCCTGTGCTTCAAAGCCGAATTCTGATTAATTCTCAATCTGCTCTCTATTGTTGGAGAAGAGCCTCTTAAATAGTAATACAACCCTACTAATCATTAGAATAAACATAATTAAATAAAATGAAACAGCGGATAGATCTTTAACATAACCCAACTTCAATAGCAACATATATTAGATTGCATCTTTGCCTCGAGGTGCGAGGCGCCGCCTCGTGAACATGAGGCGAAAAAGTAAAAAGAAACTAAAAACTAAAAACCAAAAACCTTTGAAGTGTATAATTAAGTTCAAAAGCAAACTCCACTTTAACTATCCTAAACACACGAGTCTTTAACAAGTAACAATAACAAAATACGATATGGAATGCGTACCAATTTGCTTTTGAACTCGAATATCTTATTGCATACCCCAATATGAAATGCCCACCCCATCATATTGCATACTAGGAGGTGCGTACCAATTCGCGATTCTCTAGAGCTCCGGAAACTCTATGGAATGCGACCTGGAACTCTCAATTCGGCGAAAAAAATTTTAGTGCCTAAGATGATCCGGATGTGTCGAAATTACGCATGATAGGAAATGGTCTGCCCATTTTTATGGTGGTATTGGAGTTGCAATGTCAAAAGTGGAGTGGAAAATTGTGAAGAAGAAGATGATGAATAGCAAAGAACGGCGAGTCTATGGCAGCTTTGTACCTTTTCATAAGTTGCATTAGGCCGTAGGGGTGAGCACTCGAATTAAACACTTAACTTAATGACTTGAGGCTCTTAAAATAAATATTTATTGGCCTTGAGTGATTGATCGGGCTTAATCCCAACTTTTCAACAACTATAATTTCAAGCTATTACTTGTAACTTTTAATTTCTTAGTACAAGATTATAAGCCACCAATATGGTATAAAATTACATTTAAGAAGAATTTAATACTAACATCCCAAACACGGATAATTCAAGTACCCTGCTCCCAATTAATGTATCAACGAAGCCTACCCCGACGTACCAAAAAATATGAAAAATGGGTACCACGTACCCTTTTATGTATCGTGACCCGCAACATATCGTGTTCCAGTTACACATCATTAAGCATACAACATAAAATATTCACATCAAGTCTAAAGATCATAAACAAAACGTTCATCAAAATTGATGGGAGTCGGTGATAAGAGTCGATTTAGAGTGGGTGGAGAGGTTTTGGTCCAATCAGTGTTTCAAAAAATAGCTGAGGCGTATCCTCAAGGCGCGCTTCAAAACGATTTTAGGATTGCTGGAGCGAGGCACACGCCTTAAACACCCTGTGTGGAACGTGTGCCTCAAACAGGTGAGGCGTATGCCTTGAGGCGCTCGAGGCGTACGAGTAGGCAAAAGTGGATTTTTTCTTTTCTTTTTTGTTTAAACTTAATTGTTTCTTTTTTTCCCCTTCCTTATATATTGTTATTAATAATTAATAAAAGTATAAAAGAAGTTAAATAGTAGACTTAGGATTTGATATTCTCGGTACATCATTCGGCTGGAAACCTGTTGAGATTTGTTCTGATTTTTAGCTTGATATTTTCCTTAATTTTTATAGGTGACTTTTAGGAATAGATTTGATCCTAGTTTTCTTTCCTAGAATCTCTTGATTCTCCTAGATCTAGGTCTTAGTTGTATAGTATATCTATATACTCTATATGCCTCCGCAGTTATTAAATCTTGGGCATACAACCAAAAATCTCATCGCTCCCTTTTCTCTTCTGCTCCAATTTGCCCTCCACCTCGGCATCCGTCGCTGCCTTCCGCGCTTTCTGTCCAGTACGTGATTAATATGTTGATACTTATTCTTATTTTTATCATTTTATGCTTTGTTTAAAAAAATTGAGGCACACGCCTCGTTCCGCCTCGAAGCGTACGCCTCACCTCATCCAAACAAACCGCCTCGTTTTCGCTTCTCGATTTTTAAAATATTGGGTTTAATATTGTAATGTATTTTTACCTTGAACCCTAAAAATTGTAATTTAGGGTTACAAATGCGAAATAGGGCAGAAGTGACCCACAATGACCTCTTAAAAAACTTTTGAAGTAAACCACACTTTCAATATGTGACTAAAAAAACTTGTTTACTGAGGCAAATCGTTTTTCCAATCGCCTCTTCATAGGTGTGCCAAGGCGACGGCATTAACAACTAAGGTGGTAGCTTGTTTTTAACTTGTCAGCTATGTCAATGATTGTTTAAAATTTTATTCTTGATATAACGTGAGTATTAAACTAGTTAAACATGAGGCCTAATTTATTCGAAATAGTTCGAGTACCGACAATTCTATATATAGTCGAGGAGAAGATAAAATGCTTATTTGGGAGCAATAATCTAAAGTAAATTCGCATAATAATTGATTTCTTTTTTATTTGAATAAACTATGGATAAATAGTTCCTCCACAATTATTAGAGGCTTTTTGAAAAGTTCATTTGGGGACATCTAAAGTAAATTCGCATAATAATAGATTTCTTCTTTATTTGAATAAACTTTGGTAAATAGTTCCTCCACAATTATTGGAAGATTGTTGAAAAGCCATTTTTAAAAGCTTGTTTGCCTACGGTTCGCAATATCGGATTGGTTGCGAATACTCAATTGATATTCCGAATACCGACTACTCGTTTGTTCTAAAACGAAAAAATCAAATACTCAACTAAAAATTTCTTACGACTAAAAAATTAAATAATACTAACAACAATATACAATATTATAATATATCATTCACTTTTCAAATATGATTTGACATCTACAATAAAAGTAAAGAAGTTTGATTCTTATTATAAACAAAAATTCTTACTATTCACAGAATTCTAAATACCTAAAGATTATGAATATCCCAATTACGAATTCCAACGAATGCTAGTTCAAACAGACTTTAAGAAATTCATTTTTTAAAATGAAAATAAACTTTTGCGAAGTGCTCCTAACATGCACTATGGTTAATTATTTATTAAACCTCTTTTATATAAGTAATAACCTCAACTCTCCCTTAGTGAAGATGTACATTTTATCTAAAAACATGAATTCACTTGTTCTCACTTGATCATGAACAATTCCCCTCTGATCGGATTTATAGGCCTTGTCTTCCTCCCATTGTTAGTTTTGATCGGATTTATAGGCCTTGTCTTCATCCCATTATTAGTTTTTAGTGCAATTTATTTGGTATAAAACTTGCGAATTTCTCTTTGGTTAGCTATTTATACTAGTTTACAAACTTCATAAGGTAGAAACATCTACTTATAAATAAGGCTATTTAGAGCATTCAAAATTGGAGCTTAAGATTTTAGAAGGTAGAAACATCTACTTATAAATAAGCTTTAGTTAGAGAGTTCAAAATTGGAGCTTAATTATTATTTTGACCTCTTATATGTAGAATCTTATGTAACACAAGCATATAGCTTAAGCCTTAACCTAGCGCACGTAATATTGGTAATTCACTTGTGTCTACTTATGCCTACGTGAAAATAGTAGCTACTGATAATTTGGAAATTGTGTTTACAAGAATCCACCTATCATCAACGAAAATTTGTGACCAAGGGGTTTGTTGGTTAACTTCATGTAAAGCAAGTAAAGAACTGATCACATATAAGTATGGATTATTTCGTTCCACTGAGTTTCAATACATGGGGTAACCACTAGTTGCAATGTACTCATGTAAGTTGTTTGGAGGCTATGTTAGGTTTGGGCTTAAATATATATGAGACCACCAAAGCCTCCAAAAAGATTCCGACAAGGTCCTACAATCAAAGGATCCCGATCCATTTAGTTTGACATGATCAACAAAAGGGCATTTGTTAGTAGTTGTACTTATAACACGATGCCAAGTTGTTGATTACTAATGTGTGGGGTGAGCACCTTCTCCACTTGAGCTAGCTTATGGTGACGAGTTTTACCTAGCCCATTTAAAAAAAAAGGTAGCACCGAAAGCTTCTATTAAACTTATTATGAATTTGTTTGTATAAGTAATAACCTATATAATATGTGAATTTTTTCACCACCAAAATGCTCATTAGTGAACCACAAGACCACGAGACAAGTTTTATTTGAGTGGCAAATTCAATTCGACTTTTGTGATTTTAGAGAGATGGGCTTTAAAGGACTATATTCTATGGTTAAGGCTAAGCAGATAGGCTACGACACACGAAAATGGCTAAGTATGTAGAACGGAACACGAAAGGTGCTTGAGGTTCCATTCATGATTGCAACAACTTGATTCTTGTAGTTTTATGGGGTGCTAGAAATGCTTTACATATATATGGTTACTATGGATACTTGAATGGTAGTCGAGCCTAAAAGTTAGTCAAAGCTATTGAGACTCTTGAACATGAATTGACCCAATTCTAGATAGTTGAGTAAGATTCCATGGTGAAAAGGCGGGTGATAATATTCATACACCTAACCGTGATATGAAAGATGTAGAGGGTTGTCAAAATAAGAATGACCAAAATCATGATATCAAGGCCATCAAAGTAACGGCCATCAAAGTAACATGATTGAAATGATACTCATGAAAATGAACAAAGTGATCATGAATTGTATATTTGTAAATTGGATCAAGTGGTCACGTTCTCAAGTTGCAAATTGATAAGACAAGTTTTGGCAACCATTATTCCTAACTTGCAACTTGAAAAAGATCAATGTGCGCCATTCCACGACCATAATGATATTGATATCAGAGACTTGTGCGAAAGCTTAATCATCTTACACTAACATGTCATGACATCACTTATGTAATAAGTGTTATATGATTTATGCTTGCTCCTATTGTTAATCATTGAGCGCTTCTTGAGCAAATTTTATGTAATCTTGAGGAGACTTTTGGAAGTTCAGTTGCTCATTTTTCCTTTAAAGATAACCTTATAAATTGCTTTATCACACACACGCACGTCAAGGGTCTTGATCCTCTAATCTCCTCCCAAAGATAGAGATACTACTTGAATTAAGTTCTCATGGTGAGCTATCGTTCGACTAGCGCTTAGCGATATTGCAACCTTACATATCATCAACCAATTCTCAATGTAGTCTTTTGGTGAGTACTAAATACCTTATGTCTCTTAAAAGTATGCATCACATCTTCTAGGATATTGACACATCAAAATAACATATACTCCCAATGACTTCTTCAGCACTTTTAGACTCGGTATCCCTCAGCCACTTGACAAAGCTAACTTTGTAAACTTTTTTCCACAAAAACATTTTAAAACTATCTCACTCAATATTCCTTATATTACGAGTCTCGTCTTTGCAACAACTATGCAGTGTATGCAAGCTTCATCTTCTACTTCAAACTATTCCGAGTCTTCCATTATCTTATAATCCTTCCCCCATTAGCCTTCAATTTAGCTTCCATTAGGTTTCAACTTCGCCCTCAATTTATTAGTTTTTAACTTCAATACTAAGCCTCAATTCTGATCTTTCATATTGAGCTATCTTTCCAAGAACCACTTTCCGTCTTTAATAGTTCTTACTAATCAGTTAACTATCCAAAGGTCGGTATTATTTTAATTTACCCTTACAAAACTCTTAACCATCAGAAATTGTAATATTCTCATTATTATAACTTTTAATAAGTTTATCGAAGACTTTCTATAACTATTAATCAATTTACTACACTTCCAAAAGCTTAATATACTTTTTGAAAATTAGAGTTTTCTCATTATGACACCTTAAAGATCAAAGACTTTTCCCTAACAATAACCAAATGGAAGTTTTCTTTTTATGATAGTACAATAATCATCCTTCAACTTGAGCACCATGGTACAAGGTAGTAACACGCTGCACTCTGACATGTTTCTCCAAGTATAAGGCGTTTTCATTAAGTAGACATCTTCGGAGTATAACCTTCAAAGGAACTCGTTGCAGGACTGTATGGACTAAACTTCATCAGGATTATGAATTCTAGTATTTAGAATCATGAATATTCAGAAATCTGTGTATAATAAGAATCTGTGTTTGTAGTAGGATTCAGAATCTTTTTCCTTTTATTGTAGATGTCAAATCATTTCAGTAAAGTGGATGAAAATGTACTTTTATATTGTATTTAATGTCAAATTATGTCTAAAAGGTGTGGATGATATATTTTTATATAATATATACATAATTATTTAAATATAATGATGGAATAAAAAGATGAGTATGGGGTTAAGTGTAATAAGTTGTGGATTGAGTATTAAAAATTTGAGTCCTAAAATAAATGAGAATTGAGATTCAAAATCTCAATCCTGGTATTGGGAGTATTAGGAGTGTAAAAACAAGTTACAACATGGCCTACATGTTTAGGCTTATAGGTGATATCCATCGGTTCTAATATTGCGTACTCCATGGAAATAGACGTCCAAAGTTTTTAATTATTCATCTCAAGCTACTAGAAGGTAAACCTACGTATTGAAAACCATGTCCTAGGCTCAATCAAGAGGTAATCAAGGAGCCTATGTGTGGAGGACCATACCAAATAATGTACTCGCAATTGAAATATATTCTTCACTATTAACATCAAATCAGGGACATGATTAACTGCAAGACAATTTCCACATCATATTGGTTCTTGTTAAATTAAAAGAACTAATGAATTGAACTAAGAGCTCATAACAACACAAAACATTATGGCATGCCTAATTTTATAAATCTTGATGAAAAAAAGTTAAGTTCAACACCGGTCTAAGAGGACATCAACTCATTAGTAATCAAAGCCCCACTTTGATTCCGGGGAGTCAACCAATCGATTATCTTGAACAATTATTTAAATAAAAATAACTTCATTTAAAGGTAAAATCAATTTAAATACGTATGTTGATCAAGTCTTACTTAGTATTGATTACCCTAATTTTGTATATATCTAGAAATTTAGATCAAGGAAGAAAATGGTTAATCGCATTTATCATGGGGTGGTGCTTTTTGCTTCTGTTGCATTTCTTTCTCTTACAAGAACAACCTGAAGGACCAGGAAGATCGTTAGACCTAAGTTTACATGGGCCTCCCAAGATGGATGCAACTTTGCTTAAGACTTGGCATTGGAAGTGGGATGGAATGGATCTCCTTCCGCTTTAGTATCAATCAAAAAAAAAAAAGTTATTATATGTATCAATCCTTACATTGCCTACTACTGGTGGGGTAACCGCTAGTTTTGCGGGTTAAGATCCCAGTGAATGGCCTTTAAGGATTTCAAGACACATAATGAATAGATAGATTGATGTCCAATGCTAACCTCTACCAAAGGGGAATTTAAACGATGTTGTTGCTGATAGGGATTCGCTAAACTAAAATCAAGAGCTCATGAACAAAGAATAGTGGAACTTTAAAATAGATGAAGATGATAGGGATTCGCTAAACCTAAGATCAAGAGCTCAAGAACAAAGAATAGTGGAACTTTAAAATAGATGAAGATGATAAGGATTCGTTAAACCTAAGATCAAGAGCTCAGGAACAAAGAATAGTGGAATAGTTTAACTTTAAAATAGATGAAGATGCTTACTCGTGGCTTTGACTTGATCTGCCACTGTTGCGGAGCACCCGCCCGTAGGTTTTAGTAGACATCGGTACGATTGTAGGATGTTATAACTCATAAGGCAATGATAGGGGGAGTACTATTAACAACCATCTCGTATTAATAACCATCTCGCTCGCTGGTCTTTTCGGCCGTTTTATCGACCACGATCGAACCTCGTCCCTTTGAAGAGATATGCAGCTTGCTTGCGGCTTTTAAAGGGATCTTTCCTTCCTTCTCGACCTACTTCTCAATAACCTCTGCCCCTTAGAAAAGAGCCCGATACTTGGTTTAATTTGTTTATTTGCTAAAGAGGGAATATCACATTCAAGGTGTTTGATAAGTGTTATTTCATGCATAATTTTAGTAATTTTTATACATATAATTTAGTGTTTTTGTTTAACTTGTGAGGGTTTACTATTGTGTTTTTCGTATTCGCCACTGCGAGTCATAGTTATATAGGTGTGATGAAGCAAATTTATGTGAATTTTGACTTGTGAGAGTTTACTATTGTGTTTTGTATTCGTCCGATGCGAGTCATATTTATATAGGTGTGATGAAGCAAATTTATGTGAATTTAGAGCAAATGGGTGGTCATGCCCAAGAGGTGACAACAATCAAACAGGGAGCAAATGCATGCCAAGAGGGTCAGAACAACCAAAAGTCGAGCGAAACACGCCTATGGCATGCCCGAGTGGTGACAACAATCAAACAAGGAGCGAATGCATGCCAAGAGGGTCAAGAACAACCAAAAGTCGAGCGAAACACACCTATGGCATGCTCCACATTGTGCCTGTGCTTTATATACCTGCATGCTCCGCAGTTGTGCCTGTGCTTTATGTACCCACCGTGCTTTATGTACATGCCCCTGGCATGCTTCGTAATTGTGCCCGTGCTTTAAGTGTGCTGAAACCCGAGCAAAACTTTATATGTCCAGAAGAGGAGCATGACTTGTTTTCTGAGAAGACGAATAAACGAGCAAAGAGTCGTGTAAAACATGGTCTGGCCGTGCTTTGAAGCGTGGCCATGTTTTCTAAGCCTCAAGTGTGTTTTGAGTCGTATCCGTGCATTTTCTATATATTTCTCCCGCATTTCGTGGCACTTGAAAAACTATAAAAACATGACCCCAGGTCGTTTATGCGCTGACAAGGACAATAGATTCGAGCAAGGCGAGAAGTGCAAGATAAAGGCTTATAAACATATGATTTCTTCTCTCTTGATTTCATCTCTACATAACTAAGTTGACTTCAATTATATCATGAACTAAATATCTTACTGTTTGGATGGATCATATATTTAATTTTGTGATTGAGAATTGTTAAATACTGTTTTAGATCAGTGTTATCAATGGCGGATGGCGGGTCATGAAGGTGAGGCCAAAAATTGCCATAAAAATACGGCGGATGGCGTTGACGGATATGGCGGAAGGTATGGCGGGCAAAAAAATAAAATATTATATATATATTTATACAAACAAAAATATTGTAAAAATATATAGAAAAACATAAAATCTTAAAAATAGCTAAATTGATAAGAAATGCATAGGTCTCACAGTGACAAAGTACTAAAACAACCATTCAACAAGTTCAATACTTCAAAATACCAACATAATCATAAAAAGCAAATCAAACACTAATTAAATGTCTCTATTCCTCTTCTTCAACCCCGGAGGTTGGGTCGCCGGAGGGTGGCGGTTGCCGTGCGTGGGTGTCAGGGGCTAGGGTTTTTCATTTTTTTTCCTTCGTACTTTCTATCTACTCTCTCCCGTTTGTAAAATGGGAATGTGATGTGATAGGGTTTTATAAAATGGGGCATGGGAGTCAACGGGTCAGAGTTTTTTCCCCCCAAAACCCGCCATGGCCGCCATTTGATAACACTGTTTTAGATTTTCATATGATATCTTCATATTCTATTTGATTTGCTTCTATTTAATATTTCCTGCTTGTTCAGGTGAAATGAACACTAGATTTTACTTTGTGATTGTAAATTGTTAATACTATTTTGAACACTAGATTTTACTTTGTGATTGTAAATTGTTAATACTATTTTAGGCTTTTCATATGACCCTTCATATTCTATTTGATTTGCTTCTATTTTAATATTTCACAATTATGTTTGAGATTCAAATGAAGGGGTTCTTTAAGGGGAAAAAACAAGGAGTGAATGTAATTCCATGAGCAAATTAAAGATTCGGGAAATGATAATGGTAATTTTTAACAAAAGCTTTTGGCAATTTCGGCGAAGCTATTCTTATACAGTTATTGTCATCAATAGGATTCCATTGAAGTCCGATATAACTAGGAAAGTGAGGCACATTATATCGCAAAATCATAAAAAATGGTTTTGAGAAAGATGAATTTCAATACTCGAGCTATTCATTTCACATAAAAGCAAGATCCCCTGCATGTGGCTCGTCCGTGCTTTTCGAGGCAAGGTTCCCAACTTAAGATCTTGTATAGGCATTTTGGATGCTGCTATTAGAATAGCCCGTCTGGCTATATTTTCGGTTACTCCACCCATTTCATATAGTATTCGTCCCGGTTTAACAACAGCTACCCAATATTAAGGGGTTCCTTTCCCCGAACCCATACGTGTTTCAGTCGGTCTTACTGTGTTTCAGTCGGTCTTACTGTAACTGGTTTATCTTACTGTAACTGGTTTATCTGGAAATATACGGACCCATATTTTTCCACCACAGCGTGCATTTTGTGTTACTGCTCGTCGACCTGCTTCGAATCAAATGGTATAGTGTATTTTGTTGGTATCTTGGAGGATTAAACGCATGACTCTGTTTTTGCATTAATTGCTACTTCATCAATCTTATTGATTAGTGTACCCGTTGTATTTGCTTCATCATGAATGGTTGGTCAAGTAACAAAAATATTGTATTTTCCGGTACATCATTATGGATTGGGCTAGTCTTTCTGGTTGGTATCCTTAATTCTCTCATATCTTGAACCTATTCGTCTCATATCCAAATCCGAAACGGCCCTCAACTTACTAATACCATTTTATGTGGCTTTTTATGTCCACAATGAAGATAAAAATCTTATACGTAGATCGTATATCACAAAAAGTACGGTCTCGTTGTATGCACATGCGCCAAAGGCCGGCGTGAGTTGTTTCATAATTACTCTCACCGAAAACAAGTTAGCTTGGATGATGCTCAAGACATTAAAGTTGCTTGTCAATATTCGAATCTCATCTTTCAAGAGGGGGGAAATGATCACAATCATACTTATGTAGCTCGTGGTTGCTAAGTTTGTTGAGCTACATTAAACTACTTCGAGTGGAAGTTGCTTATATTACGACTTACATAATGCTTCACACATCCACATTACATTAAGAGTAGTAACCATAAATCTTTTAAGCTTCCCTAAACTGTACAGTCTCCTAGGGTGAGTCTCCTAATGTGATCCGTAAGACCAAGTCACGATCATCCAATAGATTAGAGATCTAATGTATGTTAATTTACTTGAGGAAATGATAAATCTATCTTTCTAAATGTGCATAGATATCAAATGTGTATCATATGACTTTTAGAGTAATAACTCAAGGAATGTCATATAAACTTGCAAGAAACAAGCCTTGTGCTTCAAAGAATATCTCTTCTTTAGATTTTCCTGCTTGCAAGAATATCTTTATGTAACAAGATGGCCAAATAAAAAGGCCTTTATATAGTAAGTCTCATAATTTTAGTGATCTAACTAAGATTGAACAAGTTGAAGAAACGTAACTTTGGAAAGACATAGAGCTCTCAAATATCCTTCCTCCACAAGTGAATATGGTGAAGTTTAGGAATGGTAGCATAGTAACTCACTAAAATGCAACATAAATCTTCTACATGAAACTGAAATGAGGTGTGCACAAGTCGACACACCTATGAACCGAAAAGTAGAGATCATAGTAGATAAGCGAGGATCTACACACCACCAAAAACTAATGTTGGACCAAAAATTAATTGAGGAGTGGTATCATCTCGTCACATAACTTTGTTTGACATGAATTATTAAGTAGGATGATGTTACAAATATCAATACTACCCCAACCCATTAGACATAAAAATGTGGTCAACTTGGGGAAAGAGTTGTTGCATGAAAGGGAAAATCAACAATTCCAACAAGGGAAAGAGTGAGGTTGTGTAATATCATGGGGTTGTTATAAATTAAGTGAAGGACTAATTCATGGCCTTTATCTCTTATTTAACAAAAATAAAAAGCAATGGATATAGCCTAATTATCATACCTTTCCTTCCTAATCCACAACGATAAACACACCCTGCTTAAATTATTTATCAACCAACTACTTAATTGTATAACTTGTCAACCATCATCTCATCCCATATTACAAAACTTGAGATTGGTGGGGATTATATTTCTTAAACAATCTAATCATTGTTAAGCATTAGCCTCATAATTTTGACCTCAACGTCCGGAAGTAACAAGACCATCACTATATGTACCATCTTTATGATGGGGGCGTATATTGTATTACCATGATGACTAGTAATCAAGTATTTCAATAAACTTCTACAATTTCATTCATAACTCAAAATCTATCACTCATACGTTATAATAAGTGGAATACAAAAAACAATTAACAACATTGCCCGACCAACTTTAGGTTAAACACATATAAAGTCCTTGTACAAATTTACCCAAGCTTTGAGATCCTTCCAACACTTGTTACATAAAAATAGTCAAAGGTTTTCACGTTTACAATTATCGTGACAAAGATTGAAAAGCTACACTTCTACGCAATATTTCAAATTTGAACCGACGATGTTCAAACCACCGATAAGAGATTCAACCGGCTTAAGTGCCATTTAACCAATTCTAATAAAAATTCACTAAAAGAATTTGAATTGTTTTATACAAGATATCAACGTTATATATTGATATAATGAAAAATTAAATATGCTAATTCTTTTTTTTTTACTGTGGTAATATTTGATTGATTGTTATAGAGATTTTTCTCAAATTTAGAATTTTTGATTGATTCAAATTCCCGATTGATGCTTTTGAAATAGAAAATAATTCATTAATAACATAAACATACCTTTTTTTTAATACCTTTGTTGTATGCGTGCGCGCGCGCACACACGCACATATATTTTGATACAAGTCATTATCATTGTTTTTCTACAACTGAGTTTCATGTAATACATTATATTATAAATACATGAGTATAGCGTGAATAATCAATTTAAAGATCAAATAAAGTTGTATTTCAGTTTTACCAAAAAAAAAAATAATAAGAATCTTTGATTTGTACTTTAGTTGTATTTAGAAAGATCATTCATATTATAATTTCAGTTGTACCCAAAAAAAAACAGCAAAATCTAATTCAATCAATTTTTGGTGTTTACCCACAAAAACTGTATTTAAGTTCTATTACTACTGGTCAACCATCAACCACCAGTTCCAGTTATGGTTGTACCGGCATAAATGGTGACACACAAAAACATAAAAAGTAAACCTAAACCATGACATTTTTCAAGGCAACTTCACCCTAATCAATGAATGATTTCAATGAATGATTTCAAGGGAAGAAAGATGACAATGAATCAAAATTGATTTATCATTTCCTGGAAAAGCTCATCTAAGACATCTATTACGGATTCTATTCCGGGACACAATCAAAAAGGCAAACACTAAACCTAAATCATGCCTCAACTTGCCACCAACTTTTGGATACCTAATTTAATTTGCTTTATTTTATTAAAAATAGCACTACATAAAATTTCTCCTCTTAATTCTCATTTTGACTTTCTCAGACTCACATTTTATTAAAAATAGCACTACATAAAATTTCTCCTCTTAAAAATATAATGCCATCCCTTTGCCACTGACATAATTACCAGACCTCTCTAATCCTTCACATTGTTTGCTCCAGAATGATCAAGATCACCTTCACAGTTACAAGGTCTTAATTGAACCCATAGCACAAATTATTGATCACTCATGTCAAGTCTACCATTAATGTGAACAACTCCCCTCAGATTCTTCGTGCAAGATATATGACACTAAAAATCCTCCTTGGTTTTCCTAAGTTTAGAAGAGCTCCCACTAGACACTTGGTCGCTTGTGTTTTACAATATAGGCCGTTGTCAAACATCTATGCGACAACAAGATTATATACAGGAAAAATGGGCACAATCTCACAAGTCACCCTACTTCTCGTTATTCCAAAATCTATTCCCCCACATATTTAATGGATTAGTAATAACGCTCAAACATAGTATTAAGTCTAGCTCTACAAATGCATTAAAACTCTTACCACTTGTGAGATCATAATGTGCTTCCATTTTTCCAGTCGTTTCCTGAGAAATGAAGTACTTAACCAATTAAAACTCAATAGATCTCCATTTCTATTGAACAGATATCATGACACTCCCTTGCACACAAATTTGATTAATAGTCTCAACCCAACTTACATAAAAGTACGGCAGCAGATATTAAGCGTAATCCGTAATGTTTCTCCATCTCAATTCAAATGGTTTCCCATTCATTGAAATCCTTGATTTTCAAACTATGCTGCATTCACATACACACTTGAATCTCAAAGTCTTCTGAGATTGTCCACTCCAAACCAGGTTGGAATTTTTCATCACACGCTTCATATTCCTTGACTCGCTTCCAACTGAAAATACAAAGTTGCATTTTAAATTGATGGGTTTGAATTTGAGGGGAGGATTGGGGAAAGGATTTCAAATGACTTTCTAAGAAGGATTTGTAATCCACCACAATGACTCGAGAAATAGCTCAAGATAAGACTTTGAGATTCATTGATTTATGATGGAATTGTTATTATGGATTTGAAATTCTTTGCTTCAGATTTATCCCATTCAAACACAACCTAACAGAATTAATTAAATTGATTGGTATCACTATATCATCAGTCCTCTCCTTGTATTTATGTCAGCACTCATTAATGTCCCCACCCACTGTTTAACCATAAATATGTCTATATATGATAAAAAAAAAAAGCATTTCGACTGTTCCACAATATGTAATAGAAGCCTTGGCTAAGGAACAAAATAAACATATATGAGCAAACAGAACATATGTGGTAACCAGAACAAGCAGAATCATTTTATCTCAGCAATAGAACAACTTTTTAGTAACAATCAAATGTAGTCAAATCACTTGGATCAAAATTAACAAATCTTTTAACTGTCAATTTGGTTTGTATAGTGTAATCAGCATAAATGAAGCACAGAGCCACTTGAAGTGAGCTCAAAGAAAAACATGTCTCTACCAGCAGACTTTTCACCAGTTGCATTTGATAACAAAAAGGAAAGGATTCAATTAATTCCGAGGTAGTCGATCCCCTTGATTATTGAATGTCAGTATAATATCGTTTCCCACAAAGATAGGGTTGGATTGGATGCCAATCTCTCTAAAAGTGAAAGATTCCTGAAACAGTTTCTGTTTAGGAATTTGAGGTTTCAGCTAATAAAATTATCGAACACGAAAGGAGAAGATCGTTTTCAGGCTAATGAATATAGAAGCACGAAGGTAGAAAATCACCCTGCTTTACCGCACATTTAATAAACGACTATTGCATTACGACGAAAAATATACACATAAGAAAAACAACCCCATAAGGGTGTCACCTTGTTATGCTTGTTTATGTTAGAACAAATTTTTTTGATAACAATGTCACTAAGATTCCACTTTGCAATATGATTTGCAACCAAAAGGAAACCTCTGAAAATCTTCAACACATCTTCTGGTTATTCTTTTCCTACGAACATTAGATCCATTTCAATCCTTAATCTAAGTCGCTCCATGAACCCATGTACCACAATACTACAAGAGTAAAGGTAGCAATGGATTACAAATATTACAATTGGTAGGCTAATATTATTTCAAGAGGACTACTAAAGTTCCTATATTCCAACATCCGGTGGGCTTCCAATCACAGAATATAGTAAGGACCCTTTCCTAGAATGGCTACACATAGGCAGTGAACAGGGATGGTCCATTTTCAACCTATCCCAAACAAACCCAATCTAACAAGGTGACGAATGGACGGAACAAGATAAACTTCTCTGTTCGACTACAAATTCGGTAAATGATCAAGTAATAAATGAGAAAGCACAAATTCCGAACTTACCTTGGGTTTTCAAACACCAATTCAGAGAAAAACACATCACAAAAGAGGACAATGGAAATCGAACATTGCACTCCATGACTCAATTGTCAAAAATTAAGCAATATCAGAAAAAAGTTGGAAAAGGTACACAAGCAGAGTAGTCTACAATTGATCACATGAAAACGAAAGGAAGGAGCCGAAAAAAGGACCTTAGGAGCCCAGATTTCATCATCTGAACCAACTGCAAGCCATCCAGCAGAAACCAAACGCGCTAGTGCCACGCTGCGTGCGTCAAGTTTGCATAGTATTATCATCATTATTCCTGAGCCAAACACCGCCAAGGGGTCCTGGGGCTCTACCTCCAACTCTTCTCCACCGCCGATACCCGCCGTGCCACCACTAATTCTTCCACCGGCCGCATACCCATTTACGCGCCAGAAAGAGGAAAATGAAGGCAAACTCGATAACGCGTCTCCTAAATTTCCCGTCTCTGCCTTTCTCTTGCCTAATTTCCCCAGTTCTTTAGTTTCAGAAACAGCCATGTCGACTTAATTAAAAAAAAAAAAAAGAGAGAGAGAGAGAGAGAGAGAGAGGAAGAAGAAGAAGAAGGTTAACCCAAAAGTAAAATAAAGCAAACCCCAAAACCTGGAATGAAATTGCAGAAATAGGAGATTGTCGACAACAGGTCACTAGTAGAGTAGAGTAGTAGGATAGAGGGAAAAACATAAAGACGAAGGTTGAGAGTCAAAAATATCTCTGGAGGTTTCTTTCCAAAAAAGAAAAAAATATCTGTGAAAGTTTATCACACTTATCGGTACTTCGAACTGCGTGCACCGTTCGTGGACCAATGGAGAAGCAGAAATTGCTGGTGCGAAAATGGCCAAATGGGGTCATGGAGGATAAAACAAACACGTCATTAATGTTATATAAAAAATCACAATATGTTTTCTAAGTGACGGTCGACCTAATGGATAGTACCAAATGAAATAATATATAGTGTGGGTTGCGGCCCAACACTTAGTTTTGTCTAAAAAAAGTAAATGTGTAAGAATGAAATAATATATAGTGTGGGATGCGGCCCAACACTAGTTTTGTCTTAAAAAAAAATAAATGTGTAAGATTGTTGAGAATTTTATTTTTGTTAATTTTTTTTTAGTTGTTTGTCTTTCTTTGGTTTAAAATAAATTAGAACTCTAAATTTATTTTTTAGATTATGTTTAGGATTTTATTTAATTTTTTAAATTGTGTTTAAGACTAATTTGAGCAAGATCGACGCAGATACGAGAAGAACACGAGCAAGTAAAATACTTGAGACAACGATCCAAATCAAGGAGATCTTCGAAGTTGCGTAACCAACGGAGAAGATCATCACAAGCTTTGCTACAAAACTTGAAATCACGATTTTAATCACGAAGATATTTGGAATTGCGTAACCAACAAAGAAGATTATCATATCGAGTCGACAACTATTTTAGTATCAAGTGTTGTTACTAATGTTTTTTCATATATTACTGTAGATTTATGTATTGATTTTGAACAAAGAAAAGTAATATAGTTTCGGGTTTGTATACACAAGCTCGTAAGTACTTTACTTACGAACAAAATTTAAATTGTTGTGTTCAGATTATTTTTAGTATTTATTCAAGGAACCCTTCATGTACCTGGTATTGCAAAGCTTGAGAATGTGTTGTTGGTTGAAGGTTTTATGGCGAACTTGATAAGCATGAGCCAACTCCGTGATGGGGGTTTCGGTGTCAAGTTCACCCATGAAAAGTGCAAACTTTATAACAAAGATGATGCGTGTATCCTTACTGGTTAGAGGATTTAAGATAATTGCTATCAAATCAATGGTGATGTGTTCTGCAAGCTGTCTCAACTGAGTGATGCCGAGGTGTGGTATCAAAAGCTCGGATACGTTAATTACAAGATGTTGGAAAGATTTGTCAAAAAGGATGTTGTGAACGGACTACCTAAGCCCAACACCAGAATCATCCCGGTGTGCGAGGTATGCCAACAGGGGAAGTAAGTCAGGGTGTCACATCCGAACGTGCAAAGTCTCACTACCTCAAATTGTTTCGAACACTTTCATATGGATCTCTTGGAACCACTTGAAGTATAAACCCTTGGTGGTAAGAGGTATGTACTTGTTATTGTAGATGACTTTTCTCATTTTACTTGGGTAGAATTTTTAAAAGAAAATTCTGAGACGTTTAAAGCTTTCAAAAAACTTGCAAAAAAATCGAGTGTTCGTTTTGGTGTGAGTATAGGTAGGATATGGTTTAATCATGGGAAAGAATTTGAGAGTGCTTCTTTTCAAACTATTATTCTAAAACAGGTTTAACTCGTGGATTTCCCTCACCCATCACCCCCCAACAAAATGGGATAGTCGAACGCAAAAATAGATCTCTTATAGAAATGACTAGGATTGGGCTTATTTTAAATGGGGTTGCAAAATGTTTTTGGGCTGAAGCTATGAGTATTGCATGTCATATAATTAATAGGGTGTATTTTAGACCAGGATCTTGTGTTCCTCCCTACGAATTGTTGATGGGCAAAAAGCTAAATTTGAGTTATTTTCATGTTTTGGGGTGTATTTCTTATGTGCTAAATGATAGAAATAATCTTGCAAAACTTGACTCAGAGAGTGATAAATGTGTTTTCATGAGATACTCTCGAATATGTCATGCATATAGATTGTTTAATCTTAGAACGTGTTGCATGATTGAGTCAGTAAATGTCAAGTTTGATGATATGGTTAGTGGTTTTAGACCTGCCGAGGATGATGATTTGGTTTATGATCAGAATCCTCAGGAAAATATTACGGTTGGTTTAGACGAAACTGCAGGTGTTGAAATTGAAGATGCGGGTGGTGATGGTACCATTGACATGTCACCAAACCTAACACTAACTCATGTTGCTCCAGACTCAAACTCAGGTCCAGTTGAGGAAGATCCAAATGGTCAGATTGACTTACATCAAAGGGATATTCCCTCGAGAATTCAGAGGAATCATCCTATGAGCCAAATCATTGGAGATCTCTATGAAAGAAGTACAAGAAAGAGACAAATAAACTTCAAATAGATAGTAAAGTTTGTTTGCTTGTCTACTAACTGTTCTCAAATTCGAGAATCTTTATTTCTTGCCAAAACAAAGCCCAAGCGTGTAGATGATGCTCTTAAAGACAAGTTTTAGATAAAGGTCATGCAAGAAGAGTTGGACCAATTCACTAGAGATGATGTTGGTATTAGTGTTGTTAACACCGTATATAGGAGCATGATAGGAAGTCTCTTGTACTTAACTGCTAGCAGGCCTAACATAATGTACAGTGTGTGTCTATGTGCTAGGTATCAATCAAATCCTAAAGAGTCACATTTGAAAGTTGTCAAACGAATCATTAGATATGTAGCTGGTACTAGTGATTTGAGTGTTTGGTATTCTAAAGAAACAAGTACTGAACTTGTAAGATATACGGACTCGGATTGGGTTGGGGATGTTGTAGATAGAAAGAGTACTACTCGGGATTATTTTTTTCTGGGTAATAATCTAATCTCATGGTATAGTAAAAAGAAAATTGTATCTCTCTTTCTACAGCTGAAGCCGAGTATATTGCAGAGAAGTGCTTGTACACAATTGTTATGGTTGAACCAAATGATAGAGGACTATGGTCTACATAGTGGAATTTTGACCATGCTTTGTGATAATTCCAGTGCCATTGAAATCTCGAAAAATCTGGTTCAACACTCTCGAATCAAACACATTGACATAAGGTACCATTTTATTCGAGACTTGGTTAAGAGGAAGATAGTTAGTCTTGATCATATAGGGACAGATAATCAGCTTGCTGCATCTTCACAAAGGCATTAGATTTAGAGACCTTCTCTCGTTTGAGAAGAGATCTCGGAATGTGCATTGTCTAAGTCAATTTTAGTTTTGATGTCATGACACCTAAAACTGTCATCAGTCATGAATCTGTATATTTGCATGCATTTTTTATTTTATTTTTCATACATATCCGGAATGCATTAGGTTTCATTAAAGTGCAGAAAAATCATGTGTTTTAATAAATAATGGTGACAAAAAGACTAACCTCTTCAAGTAGGTGATTGTGAAACTTTCCCGCAGAAACTGGTTTTCTCCCAGGTCCAAAAACAAAGGGTGTTAAAAGCAATTGATTAAGTAGTTTCTCTTCAAATCTATAAAAATATGGAGAAAATCTGAATAAAAAAGATCCAATCTTTAAATTTCACCCTCTTGAGTGATTTTGACGTAGTCATTAACTTGGGTTAAGGGGTCTATTTTCATTGACTTCACTGAGGCAATGTTGGTTATAATGTCATCATATAAAAAGCAACACTGATCATGTCACCTAAATCAATTGCTGAATATTTTTATCTTCTTAGGTCATGATTTTTATGCATCAATTAGGACATTCATACTTTGAAAAGATGCCATTTTGCTTTGTGTTCTGTTGCTTGTGCTTGTGTCTTTCCTGAATTCTCTTAATCTTGATTTGAATCTTGCTAACCAAGTGTTTCAGTGGTGTTGAAATCAGTGGATTCGACAGGTAATAAGGGGTTGATTTGGTGAGTGAAAAATTGCTATGCAAAGAATTTGTTCAACTATGGTGATGGTTTATAAAAATCTAGTTCTATCTCGGTTTTATATGTAACTGAGATTTGTGATTTTAATTTCAAAAAGGAGATAGTGGTTTAATTAAGACTTGAGTTCGTGTAACATATTTTTGGTAAGTGAAATTGTGTATCTTATTTTGAGAAGGAGTGGGCTTGTTTTTTAAGGAAAGAAAAATCTTGGGTCTAAAAAGAGGTAATAGTGGGGGTTATTTATTCACTTTATTTTTTTATCCTCTTCCTTTTTTTCTACTGCGTACGAAATTTCAATATTGATAAAGTTAGGATTTTTACATTTCTTTCTCAAAACTTTACTGCCTACGACACTCGATTTTGTGTTTGTGGTTACTTCCAATTCTCTTACAGAATGTCGAATTCACTATTACCCATTAAAGCTCCAGAGGTCCTTGTCGGCATGTGCCTCCCAATCAACGAACAGGCTCCGGTGAATCTGCCACATTACACTGCCGTGGACATTCAAGTCAGCGAGAGACTGATCCAAGAAGAAAAGCTATAAAACTGTCTAGAAAGTTGGTGATAGTTCTGGTGTTTCGTCACCAAACCTGACATCACATACAGCTGCTCCAGTTTCTGTTTAAGCTTGGCTGTGGTATCAAGTTCATTTTTGGTCAGCACGTGTTTGACATAGTCACCAGGTTTGCTACGTCCAATGCAGCTTCCTCTTTTTGCTTTCCTTCCCTCATTTTTAGCCTCCTCGAGAATTAAGGTTTTCGGCCTCATGAGGATGATGTGTATACTGGTGAGCCGAGTGTTTTTCGTTGTAGAGTTAACATACTGCCAGAGCTTGCGTTGTGGATCTTCTGTGGCAAGCGCCAACTAGAGCTGCTGGTGTTTCTGTATGTTAGTTCTGGTGATGGTAACACCAGTTCTAACACCGTTTAATTTTCTGCTCCAGTGGTGCAGGCTTAGGTGGCTTTGCTTAATAATCAGATTGACTAGTTACAGGCTCAAGTTGTGCAGCTCTAGGCACATCGTGACTCGTTCGTTGGGGCCTTTTTGCTTTCCGAACAAAAAGGGGGACATGGTGATGAAGACGCGGCGGATGGTGACAGATGGTGATGATCTTGTTGTGGCTGAGGATGAAAATGAATCAATGGAGAGTGATGAGGATGTGGTTTATTTCGATGAGGACTCACACTTCTAGTTCGAGCCATTGATTATTTTAAACAATGAGTATTTGTTTAGGGGGAGTTTTTAGTCCTTTGAACTTTTATTGCACGTCTAGGTTATTTTATCGAGAAAGGCAAAAGGGGGAGATTGTTGAAAATTTTATTCTTGGCAATTTTTTCTTTTTTAGTTGTTTGCCTTTCTTGGGTTCAAAATAAATTAGAACACTAGATTTGTTTCCTATATCGTGTTTAGGATTTTATTTAGTTTCCTAAATTGTGTTTAGGACTAGTTTACTTGTTTACCAAGTTTAGGATTCTTGTCTATTTAAAATAAGAACTAATCTTGTAAACATAGAGCTTTGAGAGAAAAACACATCTTTAAAAATGCAGCAAATAGCAAGATCGACGCAGAGACGAGAAGAATACGAGGAAGTAAAAGACTTGAGGCAACGATCCAAATCAGGGAGATCTTCGAAGTTGTGTAACCAACGGAGAAGATCATCACAATCTCTGCCACAAGACTTGAAGCCACGATTTTAATCAAGGAGATATTTGGAGTTGCGTAACCAACAAATAAGATTATCATACCGTGGTGACAACTATTTTAGTATCAAGTGTTGATACAAATATTTTCATATATTACTTTATGTTTTTGTATTGATCTTGAACAAAGAAAAGTAATATAGTTTCGGGTTTGTATACCTAAGCTCGTAAGTACTTTACTTACGAACAAAATTTAAATTGTTGTGTTCAAATTATTTTTAATATTTATTCCGCTGCATAATTTAATAACTCTGTTTGATGTTAGTTTCGGTGTTTTAACACCAGTCTCAACATCTGTTTTAAAATTGTTTCTTTTTATATTTATAACTCTGAAACTGTTTGATGTTAGTTCTAGTATTGTAACACTGAACTTAACATCGTTTACTGAGACTTATTTCAAAACCATAGGTTCTACAAATTTACAAGTATGGGAAGCTCTTCTCGTAATATTAATATTAATACTATTCGAGAATCTTGTCGAGACCGAGTTGGAGGTCGATGATCTAGATGAGAACCTTCGGCCGTTGCCGGAGATTATGTTTCCAATGAGATGACGTCGGAAGAAGTTGAAAACTTATATAATCAAATTAATTTCGGCTAGTATAATCAAACCAATTTTGATGAGGATTTACCCACCTCCGACGAATTCGAACCATCGGCTGACGTCAATTCGGATTAAGATGAAGAAGAAGGGGGTGATAATTGTGACATGTCACCGCCTCAAACAAAATCAAAGGAATATCAATACTCCATCTTCCGATTGCATTTCACAAGAACGAAGATCGATGATGTACCTCGGGTACAGTGTAATTATTGCAAGAGTCACTATACTTTCGTTTCTAAAAATAGGGGCTATGGGACGCGCAAATACCACATGGAGAAGAAGCATCCCGACAAATACGGTGTTGATATCTCTCAAATACAATTAAAATTATCATCTTCATATACTGGCGGCGCTGGGGCCGGGGCCGGCGGCCAAGGTACGAGTTCTAATTTATTTCAATATCGCGAAAGTGGTTATAGAAAATTTATTACAAGATTTGTTTCCGTTATGTGTCTTCCTTTTAATCATGCGCATAGTAGTCATTATGAATATTTTACTAGTGGTGCATTTAATCCATCTAGCACTATGATTTTATGAAATAAAGTTATTCTAGATATTGAAAAAATAGTTGGTGAGTATAAGTTGAATTTGATTTCCATATTTGATATTTTATCTCATAGTGTCTTTATATGTTCGGATATTTTGGACGGATTCCATCATAATAATAATTATATGGGAGTTACATGCCATTTGATTGATAATTATTGGACTTTGCAAAAGTATTTGATTGCATATGGAGAGTTTAATAGTTATCATACCGTGGTGAATATTTTACGCAAAATATCGACTATTTTATCCTAGTATCACTTAGGTAACAAATTTTTTCAATTTTACTTGACAATGTTGCTGCTAATATAGGTTTGTAATTTGTCAACATTCTATTGGCAGTAAATTTTTTATGTTAGATGCATTTGTCATATTTTGAATTTATGTGTTCAATATGGTTTAACTACTTTTAAATATAAATTTTCTTAGATTAGGAGTGCGATATTTCATATTGCAAAACATGATTCGGTTGCAAAAAAATGGCAAAATATTGTCGAAACAATTGTTACAACCAAATAAATTTTCAATTGATGTGCCAAATCATTAGAACTCGACTTATAAATTGCTTGATGATTCTTTGAATATAGAGAAGCATTGTGTGAGTTTTTTGATGGTCAAGGTGTTGATTTTGATTTATTTTTCAATGCGTGGGACGAATGTTATAATATAATGCCTCTTTTAAAAAAATTTAACGACGCCACCGTGACTTTATCCGTTGTTTTTTATATTAACCTCCACACTACTTCTTGATCAATGTATTTAAATTGTACTTATTAGTAATTCATTACTCGATTCACCTGAATTAAGTGAATGAATTGCTAGTATGTTAAGTAAATGGGTCAAGTATTTTCTCTACATTCCTGATGTTTTTTATTGCAAAAAATATAGACCTGTCAAAGGTTTAAAAAATTTGCTTATAGATTATTATGAAGCATTACGACATTTTTTTAAAAATCAAAATATTGAAATTCCTAGCCCCTAAAACAATCTTTATTACATATTTTTCATGAATATAATCAATTTTATAGTGATGTTAATGTATCACCTTCCCCCACCACCACTTTTAATGTAAGACTGATTCGTACGTATTTGATACGAATCTGTATATAATCGAGTCATGTTTGAGTCTTTTTGTTCTCTTTTTCGGGTTAAGATTAGGCTAAATTGCATAGTTTTGCATTCTTTGCCTTCTTGCTTAACTTTTCGACTTGTTGATCAATAATCGATCCAATTGAAAGTAATTCCTTATTTTCTCATATAGCTAGAACGTCCGGTGGATCCGAAGGACAAGGATGAAGGAAGCAACGCTCAAAAGTATCCTAAAGGACACTCATTCGATCAAACGAGTTGTATCTACGATCGGATTGACTGATGGATCACACACCGGCCGGACATACTGACACACCGATCGAAGCTGCGGAGAGAAGCTTTCGTCCGATCGGATATGTACGTTACAAATGCAGAATTCTTGGAAATCTTCAGTTACGAAACGTCTTGGAGTCTTTAAAATTGAGGATCAAGGTCTAAATTCGTAGCTTTTGGCCAGGGGAGAAGAAGAATAGGCTAGAGAAGCCACAAAATATCTCAATAGGTAGAGAGATTTGACACATCTCTCGTACCTCTCGCATAAAGCCCTTACGACAATCATAGTACGATTCGACTATTTCGCAGCCATCGTTCGTCGCTGGAATCCAAGGTTCGTGACAAGCTTTGAAGTTCCGACGCAATATTTGGAGTGGGCAATTTCATCATCGACGTTCGTTGAAAGTAGTTTCAACGATTAGTAACATCTAAACTCATTTTCTCGTATTGATCGTAATTAGTTTGACTGGATAATTGTGTTGAATTGTTTGGTTTGATATTGTTTGGATTGTGTTAATGATTTATTGGATTGTTGATTGTTCTAAGTTATATTGCTGGTATTCTAGTTATTGAATGTTTGGACGTTGAATTGTTATTTGATCGAGTGATAATGTTTACGATTGATTTTTTTGAACGAGTTGCTGCGTTTTAACTATTTCAATTGGTATGAATCTTGATTTAATGTTGCAAGTTGAATTAATTCATTGGGAAAAGCATGATTAGTATTGGGTAATGATTTCGTAGTAGTATAGTGAATGAATTGTTTGGTGTTCGATAGGTGATTTGGTTGTTAGATAGTTATTGGTTATGCATGATAAGAGTTAAGCGTGTTTCATGAACATTCGTATGATGTTAGATAGTTCGTAATTGAGTTTGGTAAATTAGTTTTCTTACTACTTGTCGAGAGGTTGACACCCCCGAGGCAAGAAAAGTTTGAGTCTATTCAAGTTACGTCGAGTTCACATTTCCAAAACCACCCCTGATCGTGTGTTTTAGAATTAGAAATTATGTTATTAGTATAATAAACTTCATTGACTTCGATTTCCATTCCTTGAGAGATTCGACTCGAGTTAACTTGTCAGTCTACGGTGACCCCATTCTCTTGCGGGCGAACTGAAACCCTTTCAAACATAGACGCGTATTTACTTAACTGAATTTTAATTTTGAAAGTAATACAAAAGTTCGACTCAAAGACCATTGTTCAATGACCCTCGATAATCTCTAACCCCATATACGAGATTGATTGAGAATACTAAGCGAAAAAGACAAAGGGCTAGTGCTAGTCGAACAATGGACTTAGAAATGTATTTAGGAGTTTTTGAATCGGGAAGTATCCCAAAAAAGTCTGATGGTACTAACGATCTTGTGCAGTTTTGGTTGAAAGTGATCACTATTTTTTCTACACTCTCTAGGATTGCTAAGGAGGTTCTCGTCGTTTGTATTTCAACAGTTTATGTTAAACATGTCTTTATCACGGGAGGCTTTGTATTAGATGATCAGTGGTCTAACTTATTGCCCAAAAATATTGAAAATCAGATGTTAATGAATGATTAGGTCAAACTTGAAAAACGAGAACAAGAACTGCAATTGAATGAAGGTGAAGAGAGCGACCATTACGATACCACTTCAGGAAGCAACGACAACAACGAATGAACGAAAACGAGCCTCCTCCACTATTCACATAATGTTGGTGAGTATAAGAATTACGTGAAATTTGATTCCTCTACGAGAATACGTAGGCAAGTTAGTTCCAATATAAAAGTTAAAATTTAATTTTAATTTATAATATTAGAATTAAAATTAAATCCTTTTTTTAAACTCACTTTTTCTGAAAATTAAAAAAAAAAAGTTGAGCTACGTGGACTTTGATCCCTCTATGAAAATACGTAGGCAAGTTAATTCCAATATTAAAAGTTAAAATCTTTAATTTTAATTTCTAATATTAAAATTAAAACCAATTCCTCTTTTTTAAACTCATTTTTTTCAAAATAAAAAAATCAAATTACATCGACTTTGAATTCTTTACGAGGATACATAAGCAAGTTAATTCCAATTATTAAAAGTTAAGTTTTTAATATTAATTTCTAATATTAGAATTAAAATTAAGTCCTTTTTTAAACTCATTTTTTTAAAACTTTTTACTTCAATTTAATTATTCAAATTTTATTTAAGGTCTCGTCTATTTATCTCGTTCAAATTTTATTTAAGTTTCTAATTTATTTATCTCATTTATTCAAAGTTTATTTAAGTTTTCATTCATTAAAAAAAATAAAAAAAGAATTCGCTGGTTAACCGATAAAATGGTAGTTAAAAACCGAGCCGAAAATTGACCTAAACCGTAACCATAATTGGTTCACCACCAGTTCGATTATGTTTTAGGTTTTGGCCGGTTTTTTTTAATCGATGGTTTATAACTTCCGATTAAAGAATCGGTCGGCTATGACCGAATTTACACCCTAAATCTTCCATTGATTGGGCCTCGTTTGTTTTGGTTGATAGAATGACATTTGAAGGAATACTCTCTTTAATCATGTGTTTGTTTATTTGTTAAAGTGAGATTATATCCTGGCCCGGTAGGCCATCCCAGGGGTTAAGGATAAAGTCATACCACCTTTGGCCCCAGGGCAAATACATGTCCCACATGGAAAATGACCTAGCTGCTATTGTAAAATATGTTAGTTTTCCGACTTTATCCTCCATTAATTATTTAATTACGAACAGTGGATTATAAATAACAACTCATAATAGCAAACACTAAACGCGCTGCTGGTGAGTGTAGAAGGTGAGAATGTTCATGAAATTGGAAAAAAAAAAATCGTTTCTAGATTGCACCTAATTAAAATAAATTCGTATATTTTCGATTATATATTAGCATCTCAAAAATAATAATAATTTTATTTTTGTGTACTGAAGATTTGTTAGTTTAACTTGCTTAAGCATTTCAAAACATTTTGTTGCAATTTGTTAGTTGTTATTTCATCTTATTAGAGCTACAACGTAAGATTGAACTATTTTTTGCTGGCTATGATTCTTATTTGGGTCAAATGCTGAATTATAATTTCTATAAACCGCTCCATTTTCATGGAATTATGTTTTATCATATATAGTTTTGTTTGGTTATGATGTATAATTATTTTCTTGATGTGGTTTATTGTTATATTGGTGATATGTTGATTAACTTTTTAAAGTATTTCAAGTTATTTTGTTGAATTTTGTTAACTGTACGAATTTTCATCTGATTTGTCTGTAGTGTAAGATTTGAACTATTTTCGACTAGTGGTGTTTCTTTCGGTTAAATGCATAAACATGCTACCATATTATGTATCCATGAGTTTGTTTAAATTTTTATATGTGATTGTTGCGAATGGCGTTATAAATATTAATGAATGTTAAAAAAAGTTGAAATATGACTCTTTTTTTTTGTTCTATTCATAATGTGTGTGAGCGCGTGTGCTTATTGCAGTGTTTTTCGGATTTCTAAATGATGTATTGATAATAAAAATTACCATAATCTAAATATATTAGGTTAGGAAGGTAGATATGCTCGAAGAGGTCTTGATTGTGCAGTTTGAGAAGGTTAAGGAGGAATTGGTTTTGGATGCAAATGACATTGAACTTGTTTCTCGATCTACTGCTTTGATAAACCAGGTATATATTTGATCTCTGTATATTTAATTTTTTATAAGCACACACTTGGGCCATATGTGATGAATTAATTTTATTGACGAGATTAAATTTTGCTTTTGATTGGACAGAAATGCCATGTGTGGAACAATGATATTTAGAAATTTCTTGATTGTATCTATGTTTGAGAAGGGAGCTACATAAGATGAAGAATAATCGATTTCTCATTTGAGTTTTTAGTCTCTTTTTGATCAATGTCATTTTTTGATTCGTAAGAGACATTCTTAAATGTGAGTATAATTTTGTGTAATGAGAACTCTTTGTGCCTATAGTTCCTATAATCATTTGAAGCCGGAAGAAGAAGAAGAAGAAGGTATTTTGGCCATTAAATTTGAATTAATTCGGTAAAAGAAATATTATAACATATCATTGTCACACCAAAATAGCAATCTCATGAGATTATCTCAATGGTAATATCCCGCCTGATAAGATAAAGATATCTTATCCCATCAATCAAAACAAACGAGATTTGGAGATAAACGCTGATAATTCCATCCATTGTGCATGATGTAAATTGTCATTTTATATCATATGGTCATATTTCAAATTCAGATTTTTTTTTTTAAAAAAGATGTTTTACATCCTGTTTTGAACATGATTTTTTACCTTGAAAGTAACGAGTTTTTGCTCAAAAATTATGATAATCTCATCAGGGATGGACGCAGGATTTTTTGGAAGATATATTGAATTAGGGAAGTTTAAGTATATACAAAAAATGTACGGGTGTTCAGGGGCGGTAGCCCCCGAGAATTTGTTTTTTGGGTTTACTAAATACTAATTTAAAAATAATAGAAAAAAATATTTATTTGAATGAAATAATATGAAAAAAAAAAATTTTACCGTATTTTTATATCTTACTTATTATACTTTTAGTTTTAGATTTTTGTAAAAGAAAATTTCATTTATTATAAAATGAATATGGTTGAGACAATGAAAAATAAAGAAACTTTAAGACATAAAACTTGATTGCAAAAGTTTCAATTTGAAAATTAGTAAATTATCTTTTCGCAAAACTTATCATGTATATATAACAAATTGAAAGGCATATAGAAGTTAGAAGGTAATTTATTAGGGGTGACAAAATATAATTATTTTGTATTTATACATATAAAATATTAACTAAATAGTACTATCCTAAGATACCGATAGAAGGTGAGGGGGGCGACTGCCCCCACCAGCACCCCGTGGGTCCGTCTCTGGCTATCTCATAATGAACTCATTATGAGGCAACAGAGACGTGAGAAGATTTTTCTTTTTATTCTTTAGATATTATATTTTTGAAAAATTAGGTATTTCGTTCTAAACATATAATCCACTTTCACATTCAATAATGGTGTTGTTTGGTGAAGAGCGATTTGGGGTAAAATTAGAGGATTTGACTCATTTGAGAGGGTTGACCAGTCAAATTCTCTAATTGACATGTTTGGTAAATAGGGGATTTAATTAACTTTTTCGGTCAAAAAGCTCCTTGTAGCAGCGTTTTGGGTATAAAGGATTGAGAAATATGGTTAAATAACAAACTTATCCTGTATAATTAATATTTTAAATTATCCTACCACATAAATATCCCATCTCCAATTCATCTCAAAAAATAATAAAACTCTTCACTTCATCTATCTTATGTGTGCGTTTTTTTTTTCTTCCCTCTCAATTAAATTCATTCACTCCCAAATCATAAATTATAAATACATGTATATATAGTTAAATATCACACACCAATAATTTTAGATTCTTGTATATATTTTTCTAATTATTCAATTAACTCATCATATAAGTTTATAGTATTATAAAAAAAAAAAAACTCAACAATAAATTAAGTATGTGTCCTTATTGGTCATTTTATACATTTAAATAACTATCCGCTATCATCTATTCACCAAACACTTCTACACAAATAGCTAATACAGTCAGCAAGTCAAATCAGCTATCAGCTAATACAATCAGCTATTAACTAATAGCTATCCGCTAATTACCAAACAAGGCCAATGTGTTTTCCATCTTTTGCTATTATATCTATCTTTAATATGTATATTATATCTAATATCTTTCGTAAGCAATTTCAGAAAATATTTGCAGATTTTTAATTTTAAATATATTTTTTTCATGCAATGTAATTAAGATAGGAAAGCAACTTTTTGATTACTTCAAGTATTCATTTTTCATGTAATATATATATATATATATATATATATATATAAATGTAAATTGAACCTGAGTCCTTTTGTTAATTCGATTTTTCATTCATGAGAGAAAAAAGATTTTGTTGAAAAGTAATTGATTTGGTCTCGGTATTATTTATTATTTTCTCAATTTCTTAATAAATGTTATTTTATAGTTTTTGTTCAAAATTAAGAAACATAATATTTGACCAATATATCCTCAATCAATTAATAATATTCTCATTTAATTACTTCCATTCTTTCCCTTTAGTTATTCTAATACCATAAACTTATTTATATTTATTAAAACAAGTGGGGATAAAACTGGAATAAAGTAGTAAGATTTTCTAAAACAATACTTAAGGAAATAATTGTTGGCCTAACTTAAGGAATTTGATTTATGGATAAGGATAAAAACATCCGATCTTTTTAGAAAAATGATATTTTTACTTTCTTATCCCAAGCAAACCTAAGTTTTATATTTATTTCCAAAAATACTTATTTATTCTAAACTTACGCTCGATTTATTCATGGTTTCCGGTTGGTTTCCAATTGGTTTCTATAACCAAATAATTTAAAAAATGACCTTGCCAAAAACATGTGTGTTTATATGGTTTCTAATTTGCTTCCAATTGGTTTCTATATACTAATAAATGGAAAAGTGAACCATGTGTTTCTATATGGTTTTCAGTTTATATCAAATTGGTTTCTATACCAGTGTACCCTGTTAAAGAATGTATTTCTATATTGTTTCAACTTTGTTTTCGATTGGTTTTTATGCCTACTAATTGTGAAAGTGAATCCTGTTAAAAAATGTGTTTATATATGATTTTCATTATGTTTCCAATTTGTTTCTGTACCATAATAATTGGAAAATTAACCATGTCAAAACATATGCTTTTATATGATTTTCAATTTGTTTCCAATGGGTTTCTATATCCCAATAATTAGAAAAGTGAACCCTTCAAGTTTGTTTCTAATTGATTTCGATATCCTACTACTTGAGAAAGTGAACCAATTCAGGAACGTGTGTTTCTATGTGGTTTTTAGTTTGTTTCCAGTTGGCTTCTATACCTTAATAATTGAGAAAGTGAACCTTATCAAATTATGTATTTTATATGTTTTCCAGTTTGTTTCGAATTGAAAAGGCGACTTCAATTGTTGTTTACAATTTAATTGAAAAGGTTGCACATATATGTGAAATGGTAACTCGATTACTATAATTTGTACAGTGATATGTTTTGCAAAAAGTGACTTGTTTCAGTGCAACAGTGACTCGTTTTAGTGCAACAGTGACTACTTTTAGTGTAAAAATGACCGTATTTGGTGAAAAACTGACACACTTTTAGTACAATAGTGACATATATAAGTTGAATGATTGATTACAGTATAATGTGAAAAAGTGTCATCTTTTGGCACAAAAGTGACGGTATTAATTGAAAAGGTGACAATATCACATTTTAAATCAAATGTCCGATTACAATAAAATATGTAAGAGTGACAGTTGTAAGTGAAAAAAGTGACGATTTATAGTTCAAGATTAACAGTATGCTTTGAAAATGTGACGCAATTATATTTTATAATGAACCCTTAATTATAATATAAAGTGTAAAAGTGGCAAGTCTTAGTGTAAAAGTATTTTAGTGCAAAAGTGATAACTTTATAATTTAAGTTAAGTTCTTAATTATAATATAATGTGTAAAAGTGACACCATTTAATAAAAATGTGATATTTGTTAGTGCAAAAGTGATAGTGTTATATTTTTTATTAAATGTTTGGTTGCAGTAGGTCGATACTTTTAGTGTTGGTATCCGAAAGTTAAATTAATGGTAATGCACTATGATGACACTCAAAAAATATTTAAATAAGTATATAATCAGTTTTACTAGAAAATAATTCTCATTCGTATATCTCAACGCAATAATGTTAAATTCGAACCAACAATGAAAGAATAAATAATCTAACATATTTTAAGGTTCGAAGCAAATGCAAGAATGTCCTATTTGTTGCACATATGAACTCGATTGTATTCTGATCAAAACACTCTCCACCACACAAATTATCATGTGAAACTTAAGTATCAAGTCGAACATATCAAAATGCATTTTCTTTGTTCTTTTTTCCGATCACTCTCTCTTCTTGCTCTTCATGCTACAATAGCTACTCTTACATTCATGATCTTCAAATTAGCAACTTCAACCTGCCAAACATCAAGTGCAATATTCAGGATTAAGATATATTTGATATGACTGTGTGCTTTGATTTTAAACAAGATACACTTAATATCCCAGAGTGTATAGATCAAAATCATCCCTAATATCACTACAAAAAAATTCGGCACTGCTGGCCAAATCCGTCAGTATATGAAATAATTTTGGCCTCTTGACGGATATGGCCGCCAGTATTTTTGTGGTCAGAATTCTAGTATCCTGACGGGAAAATGTACCCG
>BMAC01000425.1:505850-519777 GCA_014905375.1 Phtheirospermum japonicum | reverse complement strand
AAATAAAATTTTAGATAATCCAAAATAAARTATCCACTAATAAAAAAATCAAAACAAATCATTCAATAACTAAAAACCAATTCATCTGTCAAATGTATAAAAAAAACCTGAACTATCCATCCATATCTAAATCTGCCCACCGTCCGGATCACGGGGAGGCCGATGAGCCATGACCTGAGCAACAGCTTCTGCGTACCCGTCTGTGCAGCCTGTATTTAAAGATACATTTACAATATTTAATATAATGAATTAATTAAAACATAAAATTATACATGTTCAATAATATAATTAATTACTTAAAATATTATCATCGACTTACAATCTCGGCCGCCTGTCGATTAGTCGGTATAGACCCGCCTCGATACTTCGCTATACCAATCGAAGGGCCGTCGGGCTCGCTCATCCTGTTCCGTCTGGCCTTCTCAGATTTCTCCACCTCCTCAGGCCGCTGAAACTCCAACAGCCACCTATTCCAAGTCGTCTCCCCTACAATAGTAGGTATCGTTCCATTCAGTCGATACGTCTTACTCCACTCGATACGCCTTTCCTGATGTGTCTGCATGAAGTTCGGGACGGTGATAGTATTCTGCTAACTCATCTCTTGATTTCGAAGTGTCCTTTATCTTCCCTTTGACATTTATCAGCGTGTTAAACACATTATCAAAAATATTTTTCTCAATGTGCATAACGTCTAGATTATGACGAATCAAGTTAGTGCTCCAGTAAGGCAAATCCCAAGAAATACTTCTTTTTCTCCAACCACTATTCTTCGTTATTAGTCCGTTCACATATTCGTGGTTTTCATCGGTTACCTTCAGAAGTTCTAGCCGTTCAATTTCGGCCAAAATCTCTGTTCCAGAACGCACGTGCGGCGGCAGAGCTTCAACCTTTCTATTTTTTCTATTTTTTTTATCTTTACGAAGTCGATGATCACATTCTAGAAATTTACAATGGTTATCAAACCATGATTGTTTCATGCTCTTTTGCAGGGTAAAAGCGTCTGAACGCTCCATGCAATACGGACAAGCCATTCGACCGGCCGTACTCCAACCGGACAACATCGAGTATGCAGAAAAGTCGTTAATGGTCCACATAAGGGCCGCTCGCATCTGAAAATTCTGTTTTTTAGATACATCGTACGAGAGAGCACCGTCGGACCACAACTGCTTCAGCTCCTCAATCAATGTCTGTAGAAAAATATCTAACTTATCTTTGGGGTTTTGTGGGCCTGGGATGAAAATGCTGAAAAATATATACTGCTCTTTCATGCACATCCAGGGAGGCAAATTGTATGGTGTGACAATCACCGGCCACGAAGAATATTATTTTCCGAAACTTCCAAAAGGTTGAAATCCGTCTGTACATAGACCCAATCTTACGTTTTGAGTTTCAGCGGCGAACTCTGGATGAGTTTGATCGAAGTGCCTCCAAGCCTCAGAATCTGACGGGTGGTGCATGACACCATCCTCTACCGTATGTTTTGCATGCCACCGCATATCATTTGCTGTTGTTTTAGATGCGTACAACCTCTGCAGGCATGCCGTTAGAGGAAAGTAAAACATCCTCTTGTACAGAATTAAGTTGGACTTGCGCCTTTTAGCTTGTCCCTTCTTCGCGGGTTTGAACCGTGGATGATCACAAAACTTGCACTTATCCAGATTCAAATCACCCTTCCAATAAATCATGCAATTCTTCACGCAACAATCTATCTTCTCTACCGGTAACCCTATACCTCTCAACAACTTCTTACTTTCATAGAAATTATCTTCAATATTGTTGTCTTCTGTCACGATCTCTTTGATTAAATCCATAAATTGATCATAACATTTCTGAGAAATGCCATGCTCCGATTTTAAATTCATAAGACGGGCAACTAAAGACAACCGATTGTGTTTCTCGCAGCCGAGATACAGAGGTTTTTTTGCAGCTTTCAGAATATCAAAAAATTTCTTCGCCTCGGGATTAGGTGGCTCATCCAACTCAGTGTCATTCATATCGAAATTAGGACCGACAGCATCTCGCACCATATCGACGTACGCATTTGATGATGATCCCCCGATTTCAATATCAGCAGGCGATGTGACGTGATCTGTTTCCCCGTGATGAGTCCAAATGTAGTAATCAGCAATGAACCCTTTAATACCGATATGACATTTTATCACATCGATAGACCTATAACTAGAGTTCCTACACTTAGTTCATGGGTAAGGGAATTTTAGTTTATCACCGTCCCTCTCTACAGAATCATGCGTGAGTGCAAATTGTATGAAACTATCTACACCGGCCACGAACTCCGAATTTAGAAATCCAAAAATGTTCCGTTTGTACATCCAACTATGATCATCAACTATCCTAAGATTTCTGAGTGTTATTCGTGATTCTATAATTAAAGAAGGTGTCTAAATTTCGGCAGCATTCCGAGAACAATGAGTAATTCGAGTTGTAATTGGTAAGGCTTCTATCCATTCAAGAACGTGACGTTTAGTAGTCTGTATTATCTTAAAATATGCATTTTTCTTAGATTCAAAATTTTGGCAGCATCTCCCCTCAGTTCTCGTAGTGCACGTATATTTCAGTGCACCCGAGAACAATTAGAGAGATGTAGAAACCGAAATTTCAAAACTAAAAAAAAAACATACACATAAGATAACCATACTACAAGTCACATTCTCAAACTGTCAAAAAATGGGACAATTCGAAATTTAGAATCAAACTCTATATTTAGTACTAAATCTCAAACGGGTCTAAGGAATATTGGAATAATTCAAAACTTAGTTTCAAATTTTTCTATTTGATATTAATTCTCAAATAAGTGATTTATATGCATCGCTTCACTTCGCCAAGGTTCTAAATAAGCAATTACCACCGTCACATTTTTTAAAAATATTTTGAAAACTTAAATAAAACCACGTGACACCCTACCACGTTTTTTGAAAGAAATTTGAAAACCCGTATTGGAGGGACAACACCTCCCGGCCGGCGCCGTAACCCACGTCAACATCCGACGGTATACAACCAACAACACCAATGACAATAATATATATAAATAAAATTAAACCACGACCTCCCATGCATGAACAATATATATACAATATAATAGGTGTATACATGCATATATCACAATATAATTTGCCTCTAAAGTTTGAAAGCAAACCCTAGTAATCTAAGTTAATACAATGATAAACCCTAATACAAGATTGCTTCTAGTTAGGTAGATTCTGAAGTAGACACGTGTTGTCTATAAAGAGTCACACAACATTCGAATATAGGTCATCGTTTTCCTCGACCACCCTCACCATGTCTGCTCCAAAAATCAAACGGCTCCTTGCTAGCACGGTCACTAAAAAAAGACGCCTTCATCGACTGTATATACTGCTGAATGATAGATGTTTGGAACCGACATGGGGAGGGCGTTTGAAGATCACAATCTCTGTATGAATG
Source organism: Phtheirospermum japonicum (assembly GCA_014905375.1). NCBI lineage: Eukaryota > Viridiplantae > Streptophyta > Magnoliopsida > Lamiales > Orobanchaceae > Phtheirospermum > Phtheirospermum japonicum. Next base: position 516,336 of record BMAC01000425.1, on the reverse strand, counting down.
TTGTATGCGCTCTTTATAGACAAGTCTACTCTAGAATCTACCAAAACTTAATTATTCTAAAATTGAACCCTAGTTATATAATTATTCCAAAACTGAACCCTAAGTACATAATTATTCCAAAATTGAACCCTAATTATATAATTATTCTAAAATTGAACCCTAATTATATAATTATTCTAAAATTGAACCCTAAGTACATAATTATTCCAAAACTGAACCCTAATTATATAATTATTCCAAAACTGAACCCTAATTATATAATTATTCTAAAATTGAACCCTAATTATATAATTATTCCTAAATGAAACCCTAATTTTAAATTAAACCTAAATTAAACTATAATTGTAAATTATACCCTAATTTATTACATAAATTTTATTTATACCCTAAATGAAACCCTAATTTCAAATTAAATCTAAATTAAACTATAATTATAAATTATACCCTAAATTATTACCTAAACTTAATTTATACCTTAAATGAAATTCTAATTTTAAATTAAACCTAAATTAAACTACAATTATAAATTATACCCTAAATTATTATATAATTTTAATTTATACCCTAAATGAAACCCCAATTTTAAATTAACCCTAAATCAAACCACAATTGAAGAATAATTATATAATTATCTCCTAGTTAAATCCTAATTAGGTAATTATGGCTAATTGAATCATAAGTACATACTTAATCATAATAACCCCATACTTTAACCCTAATTTTGTAATTAATTCCTAATGAACCCAAGTTTCAACTCTAATCCCTAAACAAACACTAAACCCTAACCTTTAAAACTAATTATATAATAATTAATAAACCTAAAAAAAATTATATAACAATTAATAAACCACAAGTATATAAAAAAATATACAAACAAATACAAATATATAAAAAAATAATCAAAATATAAAATGAAAATTGAAAGTGTAGGTGGAGGGTGGTGGTGGACCTCAGAGCGGCGGCGGAAGTGGAGGCAGGCGGTGGTGGTGGATCTTGGGATAGGCTCGGCTGCGGCGCAGAGGAGGCAGGCGGCCAAGGTGGAGGCTCAGCTGCGGCGCGGCGACGGTGGTATGGGCTTCGGAGCGGCGGCGGCGGCGACGATTTCACGACGATTTTTTTTTGTTGCTGCTGCTTCTGGACAGTGAGGCGGAGAAGGAAGGACCCCGACTTTTTAGGTTATATTCCTGACGGTCAATGACCGTCAGGACTAGCGGGCTTATTTTTTTTTATTAAAAATAATATCCTAGCGGTCATGGCCGTCAAGATTAGCGAGCTTATTCTTTTTAATTAAGAATTATATTCTGACGGTCGCGCCCGTCAGCGACGCCAATTTTATACACTAGCGGTCATGGCCGTTAGTATAATTAAGAGGGATAAACTCCCGCTCTTTCTCTGGCGGGATACTGGCAGCCTTTTTTGCTGACGGGCAAAGCCGTCAGCATATCCGCCAGCAAAGTCCACCGCCAGGAAGGTCGTCAGTATTTCTGGCGGCTTTTTGGCCCCCAGTAAATCCGCCAATACTGCCGGATTTTTTTGTAGTATATACACACTATGAATTCCAAAATATAAATGTTTAGAATTACACCCATAATAAACCTCCCGACAAATCAGAATACAAAGACGATACAATCTACAAAAATGGGTTTATGCTTCAACAACCTTGGCTTTATTCGACAAATAAATATCACAAAGTTTGCGTAATTCCTTCGTATACCTTGTCACATACTTGTCCAAGAAATCTTTCTCAGTAGGACAAAGCACAACACTTAAATCCCCATTCTTCTTAACCAACCCTTCGTTGACAAAGAATGGACGACTGAGCACCTAGGCACTATTTTTCTTTTAAGATTATAGTGTCGTTTTCCCCTTATTTTTATTACATTTAGCTCTAAAAGTGCCACAAGCAAAAAATCATCGCTCTAGTTTAGTCCATTATATCATTATTGACTTTATAAATTTACAACTCAGTGTTAGATAAGAATTCACACGTATCAAAAAAAACCCGTAGAAATAAGTTTCAAGCAAATTCCCAACTTATAACTTTACTAAGAACACAATTAATTAACAAAAATCAACAACTTTTACCTCATAGAATTCTAGAAGCTTTTACATTGTTACTATAATTTGTTGGGTCAACCAACATAAAAAATTCAGTGTCAACCTTGGCAAAATTCAAACATAATTAACACACTAAGCTAATTAACATATTGCTAAATCACACACAATGAAAATAACAAAAGATAGAAAAAACCTAAATCAATTACCCTAAAAATCAATTGAGCTCTAAAATTAGATCAATTGCTCTAAAATCAATCAAACACATAAATAAATTGACAAAAAAAATATATAACAAAACCAAATCCATAATTAAAAATAATTCAATCAAAATAGTAAGCAGGGATAGTTCACATAAGCCCTAAACATACCCTTTAAAACGATGATATGGGGAGACAGTCTTCGGCGTTCAGATGCAAAAACATAAACATTTTATTCATTCATTGCAATACAAATCTACATAATTTCAGCACACTAATGTTTAAGCAAACACAAACTTCTTCTTCTTCTTTTCCAACACATCATATAATGTCGTCCAATCAAACACACACCCTCACCTACCCTTTACCCATTTATTTACCGGCTTAACTTATACTCCCCCCGTCTAAAATGATGGTACTGCGGTGGTTTCACACATATTAAGAAATAAGTAATTTATATAGTTAAGTCATTAATTTAGTTAGTATTTTTCAATTATACCCTTCTTGAATTTATTAATATCAATTAATAATTATAAAAATCAGTGTTGGAATTAGTATATTTGTTATTGGAATAGTAAGATTTTGCATTGTAATCATTAATTCTCAACTTACGAGGTAGAAAACTAGTATTTTAAGAATATTAATTAAGGGTATGTGTGGAAATGAAAAATTAATAATATGTTAAATATGGTAACTGGACTATATTTGTGGAACGGACGAAAATAGAATATTGAATTATCTTTTTGGGACGGAGGGAGTAAGAATTAATTTGTACATAGCAACAATAGTTAAACAATCAGACCGCAAACCCGTATTATATATACAAACAAAACAACCAACAAACCAAAATTAATGAGTCCTTGGTCAAATTCGCTTACCAAGGCCCGTGAACAATAACCGACACCTTAGTCGTCACCACCAACACCACTGCCTTACGTGGCCCCCACTTTTGGGGGAGAAACAACGAAATTGTATTTATTTTTTTTTTCCAACATTGATATACGATTTTTAGCATGGAGGGAGAAAGGTTAATTAGGTGGAATTGATTTTCATGGACTTTATTCAAAATTGGAAGAGACAGAATATAGAAGGGAAAAATAAAATGCTGAAGTTTTTTTCTCCTATATATGAGATTCAATATATAGCTAAGCGAGTAGGTTTTGGCTTTGGTGAATTTTATACGATAAAGTGTGATCGTTATATTTGAATTTTATCTAATATATAGTTATATGCTTGTCGATAACAATAGTTCAACACACAAAGAAAAGGCAAACAAAAACCGTAACATTACAAAATAAAATAAATCCCATGGGCCCAACATCCTCATAGCTTTTGTCCAACTCTTCACCTTCCTTTATTCAATGCTCCTATAACATAACAACGCGATGATGGATTTTATTCCTTTATCAAAACCACGATTACAAAGATTAGAGTACATTACTATTGGACTTTCAATTTTCAGCCAAAACTCAGCAACGGGGCAAACACGGCCATACCATGCTTCACACGCAAAATTACAGACTAATTTTGCGATCAACCCGTGCAAAGCACACACACTAGAAAGCGAACACACACACACACACACACACACAACACAACACAACACAGAGTACTCATCGGCATCATCAGAACACTGGATAGGAAGGACCAGTGCCGTCTACTTTATCAGCATCAGTAGCATCAGGGATGCTCGAGTAGCAGTAAAGATGGTTCGATAGCACCCAGCTCCAGTCCGGTCTTCTGGAGACGTACATTCGCGGCCACCTATTTATCCTCACGTAGTGTTCCCTCATATTTCCGTCGGCCAGCAAGCCCGTGACGACCGTAAAGGACGACTCATGGCCGCCCCAGACCCTGTCGTCGGGCCCCGACGTTACGGTGCCGTCGGGGTGGAAATAACGCCGCATAGGGGGCCCGGTGGCTCCCCAGTAGGGGTCGAGGTCACGCCAGTACGAGGGTGCATCCTGGAGATCAAGAGCAAGCACTTATTTTGTAAGAAAAATCAATATTCCCAGAAATAAATCAATTCATATTGCTCAATTTTATTTCCATTTTTGCCAAAAAGAAAAACATTTTTACCTCACTAACATGAAATTCCCAGACATGGTCACACATATCATGCCAAGTTATTCGATTCTGCCATAAGAAGGAAAATATTTTTATTAGAAAATGCAATATATAAAAGCTAGCATGCATGTTCATAATTTCGTCTCAATCCAAACTGTAAGCTGCAGATTAGATCAGGGAACTCACTCTTTTACCATCCATGATCGAAAGCGATGTGGCTTCCATTTTGGAAATTCCTTGTACTTTCGATATGCGCGGTATGTGCGCCTTGCCTAGCCATAGCTCCAGACACTGGAAAACAATTAGTTCGTAAATATTTCTGGGGATAAACCCTAAGCATTATTTTTTTCCCTTTTCAAAAACACAATCAAATTTGAAAAAAGATTAAAAAGAGTTGGTCGAGCAGGGAGTAGAGGGGGAAAAAGTACCTTAGGTGCCCATAATTTGTCATCTGAAGCAAGTGTGAGCCAGTCACTATTAAGCACGCGAGCCACTGCTATGCTGCGCACATCCAGTTTGCCCAGTACAATCGTCATCACTCCCTCGCAAAAAACCACCAGCYGATCCTGAGATCTCTCCGCCGCCGCCGCTTCTCTTGCGCTACTTTCCGCCGCCGCTGCAGCCTCTTCACCGGCACATACCCCTTTTGCACGTAAGAACGAAGAAAGAGGCACAGCCCACGCCCCATCTCCTAAATTTACGGATTTCGCCTTCTTATTGCCAAAATTTCCTAATTCACGAGTCCCCGGATCAGCCATATTTATCGAGGTTGAGAAGATGGAAAGGGAAGTGAGGACGGATGGTATAAAGGAAATAACACACAAAATGTTAAGAATGGAGAGGACAATTTTAAGGACGACGAGGGCTACTTAATATATATCTTTAGGCAAATTGACACCGATTATAATTGATCTGACACACGATACACCCGTCACACAGGTAAACCTGAGACTGAACGCGTGTTAGGAACAACACAAGGAGAACGAGGCTACTTAATATATATCTTTAGTCAAGTTGGCACCGATTATAATTAATTGACACACGATACACCCGTCACACAGGTAACACTGAGACTGAACGCGTGTTAGGAACACATGGAGAAAACACTCCTTCAAGGAGGACGAGGGCTAATTAATATATCTCTCTAGGCAAATTGGCACCGATATCGGCACACTATACACCCGTCACACGGGTAACACTGAGGCTAAACGCGTGTTAGGGACACTCAGAAAACTTAGATGTTGTAAAACGCGTGTAAAATTAGGGACACTCAGATACTGTAACGCGTGTAAATTAATTCAGTAACTAATTAAGTTTTGGATAGAAATCGTATGTTTTTAAGTATTTTGATTGAATAGTTAGGAAGTTTGATTTGAGCGGAAAAAATATCTAAATTTCATTAGCTATTTTTCTCAATTCGATAATAATATGAAAATGATTTTTTAGTTGTCAATTTCTTTGTTTAAATTTGTTTATTTTCCACCGTTGCCTATTTTTTAGCATTATATAATCTCTAAATTCCACATTTTATGATCAATTATATTTTTTATGTATAAAATAAGTTTTTTTTTAAACATTTTGGGACATATACATCTAATTTTTAATTAATACTACAATTTTCCATGTGTCATTTTTTATTTTCTTTTTTAAATCCATGTTGGTTTTAACTCAAACTTTCATGCAACAAAATTATTATTATTACTTTGTTTTTTAGCATTTCGAATTTAACTAAACAAGTTTTAGGGCAATATACATATATTTTTTCTTTTCATTTCAATTGAGTTGCCTTGCATCATTTTATTTAAAAAAGAAATCAAGACCTAAATTCCATTTTGGGAAGTGCCTGAATTTATGACAACTTGCTAACAATAATGTTTTAGCTGCTGATTCTCTATTCAAATTGGTCTATTTCTAAGCATTATTAAAAAAGTAATCTTATTATTTTATCACAAAAGTAAAATACTAATTTTTTTTATATTCTACTATCGAAACTAAATGATTACAAATTATTTTAATTACAACTCACCTTTTAAATTTATCTATTAGAATATTTAACACATTAAATTTACTATAACTTTGATATAACAAATTTAAAATGATGATTACTTGTGATTAACTCGTGTGATGCATGCAACAAATTGAAATGGACAGTATAAATACATTCGATATAAGTGTATATAATTACTTATTATTAATACGATGTAACAACATATAAAATACATTATTTGTCAACAAAAACAAATTAAATGATGATCTTATAACAATTTTCTCGTATATTAACAAGTTATATAACGTGGTCACAATGTTCAAATCATTGTCCTCCCAAGAGAAATATAACCCAAAAATTTATTATGTAATTTAGTATTTTATTTTTTTATAATGTAATTTAGAAAAGTGAAAAATGAAATAATCTTATTATGTAGTTTGACTCAAACATATACACGTATTAAAAATACACGTTGAGTTGTTTAAAACTTTTAAAACTTTAATGTTCATTTAATAATTGTCGACAAACATATTAAGCTGATTCGGTTGAAACATATAGTTTCAAATAATTACCATATATGTTAATTTACTTTTATTGTATTTAAAATGGTAAAGTATAATATTTGGATATTTTTTACTTTGATCACCAATGTAATGTTAATATTAAAAATACCGGACTCAGTTAAATAAGTTGTTTTATTCGATTATATTTGAATTTAACAAAATATTCACACATTTTATATACCAGTGTTTTTGTTCTTGAACCACGCAAACAAATCGATGTGGAACTAAACCTAATACAAATCATTTAAATGAACCCATTCGCAAGGCAAAGAAGTGTGTTTGGACTAAGCAGGTTAGAAAAAACTGACTAACTCAACCACTTATTGATAAGAATTTCATACAAGTGAAACATACGGATCAAGATAAATTATTACATTCTTTCCTTAAATAGTAACATGTGTTATTCCACCAACTTAATATAGACAATCAGTTGAAATGTTAATCACATAACTTATTAAATTTTACAAAATAAGATCTTTTTTATTAATTTTGATGGACGTGACGTGAACTAAAAAAAAAGATCAAGCTAACAAAAAAAAAAAGTTAGATGTAAATTTTATTTTCTAATACAAATAAATAAAAATAAAATTTAGTGTAAATAATTAATATATAAATGAAAGTTCCCATGTTTGAAATTAAAAAACTTAAATGTACTATAGAAATTATACTAATAATTGTAGAAGGTAATGTAAAAATAACTGTTCTCATCATATGAAATAGACAATGATTCAAAAAAAAAAAAAAAAAGGTTAATAGGGCATATCAATATTAGACGTGTCCAGCGGTTTGCACGAACCGGCCAAACCGCTGGTTCGAACCGGCGGTCAACGGTTCGGTTAACCGTTGACCACGGTTCGAACCGTAACCGTAACCGCCAATAAGGCGGTTCGGTTACGGTTTGAGCAATTCTCAAACCGTGAGTCGGCGATTCAAACCGCCGATTTTTTTTTTATACATTTATAAAATATTCATTTTTCAAGTCATTTTTTAACACCAAACTCATTCGATATTTTGAATTGGTGATCAATTAGAAAAATATTTTATCTTACAAGTAATAGCCACACGATCGCGATGAAAATATTAATCGTTTTTACAATTCAATAAAATTATGTTAACTTATATATTTCACTCTCTCTAAAATAATACGAGGAAATTATGTGTACTTTAATTTTAATGGTTAGGGAGTTACAATTTAATATATACGTTATTTCAATTGTTTAAAGTAATAATTTCAAATTTTAAAATTGAATATTTGAAAATTATTAATTCTTTTGGAATTTATTAAAAGTATTGTTTCTATTTTCTCACTTAAATTCTAGATTTCAAATATTCCTATATACATCTTTTATTTCAAATTCAAATATTTTAGATGATTCAGTTTCTTTTTAATTAATTCAAAATTTCAAATAATTAGTTCTATTTACTCACTTAAACTCGTACACACACACACACACACGCACGCACACACACATACACATATACACATATATATATAGGATTGAGTTCAAATGAAAACCCCGTCACTATATGTGAACCTAGGACTAATCCTGGCCTTAGATCTAATATTGCACAGTGCAATCATATGTCCAGGTTCATTGTACTTTTTACACAGTACTGTAGTGCTAAAATCAGTCCAGTTTCTTAATTTAATTATATATATATATATTTTTTAGGTTTTAAAACATGCAATATGTATCTTAAATTGTAGATCTTGAGAATGTGATTAATTTGATATATATTTCATTCAAAACAAATAAAATTTAAAAAGTTATGGTTTGTTGAAGATTTGAGTTTCATTTCAAATTTTTGAATTTGCAGTTTATACACGAAATTTGCGATGCTTTTTGTATACAATTGTAGTGTTTTTTTTTCTTAATCTATTGTGCTTTACAAAGAACAATGTAGTACTCTTTCTAAACGTTGATATATGTCCAAAATATCATTTTTAATTAATTAATACATTTTTCTACATTATTACCATGCTGACATGTCATGATCTCAACCATCAAGATTATTCAATCTAATGGTCAAGATGAGTCCCTAGGTTCACATATAATGACGGGTTCTCATTTGAACCCAACCCTATATATATATATATATTTTATTTGAATAATTCAAAGTGTTATTAATATTTTATCACTTAACCTCACGTATTTTTTTTAAATAAATTAAAAATAAATATAGGGAAAAAATCAAAATATTTGAATTTTAAAAGTTAAAAAAAAAAACAAAAAAAACAAACCGATTCAAACCGGCCAACCGAACGTGGCCGAACCGTGAAACTGGCGGTTCACAAACCGCCACCAACCGGCCGGTTTCACGGATCGGTTACGGTTTGAGGTTTTTGGCCGAACCAAACAGTCGGTTCGAAACCATTTGAACACGTCTAATCAATATTATAAGGGGTAATTACTTTTTGCATCCTAAATAATTATGTTTTCAAAATTTACCATACAAATTTTTATTTGTGAGAAGCTGCCATAAGTACAAACAATGCGTGATATGCAGTTTTGCCTACCAATACTAGAATTTTAGATGTTTTATGACAACTCATCCGATTTTGAAGGAAAAATAGCAATTAAGTAATTATAAATACTTATTTAATAAATTTAAAAATTAAAAATCATAAAAATATAAGATAAATATGAAAAATATATAAGATTAGTGAAAAAATATTATAAAATTTAAATAATTATTTACAATATTGAAAGACCAAAAAGTATAAAAATAAATATAATTACTACAAAATGAAAAAAAATAATTTATAAAATAAGATAAAAAATATAAAACTTATAGTTATACTATTTCTTAAATCTAAAAGTTAAAAGTAAAAATAAAACAAGAAATAAGAAATTCTATAAAAAGAAATAAGACCACAAAAATTAATAAATCATAAAAAAATAAAAATAAACCCTGATAGGGGCGGTAAATATCTTTTCCACAAACCTAACTATTAATACTTATTTATAAATTCTTATGTTTATTTTATAAATTTCTAAATATTTATATTCAAATCTCTTATAATAGTTATGTTTTTATATTTTTATTTTGTAAGTTTCAAAGTTATTAAAATTTATGTATTGACCATAAATTTTCTTATAATTCTTTTATTTGATATTTTTTATTTTTTAAAAAGCTTACTATCACTTCATATTATATTATAAATCTTACATTTATTTCATATTATATAAGTAATTATATTATATTATTTTTAATTTTGATTCATTTCTTTTCAGATTTTTTTATAATGGTTTTTGTTTTTTTATTTTGTAACCTTTCACAATTGAAAATTTGAATATGGATCTTACTTTTTTTTTTTTTTTTTTTTCTGATTCTATTAAAAGCTTATTATCACTCCCTCGCAAAAAACCACCAGCAGATCCTGAGATCTCTCCCGCCGCCGCCGCTTCTCTCTTGCGCTACTTCCGCCGCCGCTGCAACCTCTTCACCGGCACAGCCCACGCCCCATCTCCTAAATTTACGATTTTCGCTTTCTTATTGCCAAAATTTCCTAATTCACCAAGTCCCCGGATCAGCCATATTTATCAAGGTTGAGAAGATGAAAGGGAAGTAAGGACGGATGATATAAGGGAATAACACCACAAAATATTAAG
>BMAC01000425.1:380830-491730 GCA_014905375.1 Phtheirospermum japonicum | reverse complement strand
CTCCCCAAACCCCCCAAATTCTCTGAGATTCATCGTCAAAATTTCAAATTCTTTAAGATTCATCGGCAAAATCTACGAATTTCTGCAACAAATTTAACAGGAAAAACTGCATATTCAACACGAATTTCAGCACGAATTTTGGAAACGCTCAAATTCCGCATCTCTGACTCAAATTCATCGATTTAGGATAAAAACGCTCAAGATCAAAAATACAAAATCGAAGTATAAATCGAAGCAAGGATACGGATCAGGAATCCAGTTTCCGCATCTCTGACTCGACTCCAGTTTCAGGTAAATAAAATCTCTTCTCAATTTATTGTTTGAAAAAATTGGGGAAAGTTGATTCGATATATATTTTGTCTATTAATTTTGATTTTTGTTGATGCATATGAAGGACATTCATATACTGCAAAAATTATGGAAAATAGTTCAATACTTGAAGATATGGATGAAATTCATACTATTGCAGAAGATACGAACACAGGTATTATCGAACTTTCTATCTTTGTAATACTTTTAGTACTGTTTGTGATACTTTTGATACTATTTATAATACTTTGTAATGATGTTTTGGATGAAGAATGTCATAGTGCTGATTGTATTCCTACATCAATTAGAGAAGAAGATATTGACCAAGGTATAACTGCACTTTCTTAATTTTTGTAATACTTTTAGTACCGTTTGTGATACTTTTAACACTATTTGTGATATTTATCAATTCTGTTTTGGTTGAAGGTATAACTGCAATTTATAATGGTGTAATACTTTTAATACTGTTTCTAATACTTTTAATAACTTTTGTGATTCATTTCATACTATTTGTGATACTTTATAAATGTTGTTTTATTACTGCACTTTCTAATTGTTTTAATACTTTTAATAACATTGGTAATACTTTTATAACAATATTTGATACCTTTCATAGAATTGTAATACTTTTTTATAATTTGCAGAACAAAATGATTTAGTTGCTATAAGGGGCTCTTTAATAAAAAAAGAACACTAAATCATATATATAAAATACAGAAAATAAGTATGAGTACTGTTTTGTAATACTATTAACATATTCCATGATACTTTGAACAAGTTTTGTGATAATGTGAAGCAAAAAAAATAAACCTAGTTTCAAAACTTATAAAAATAACACAAATTAAAAAACAGTCGAACAAAAATAAAACCTAGTTTCAAAACTAATAAAACACACAGTCAGTGAAGTTTTCTATGGTGTTCTACCTAATAGATGAACAGTCGAATATGAATAAGTGTAAAAAAAACTAAAATATATAAACAAATACAAAAAACGAGTAAATCTATGTATTCGAGTAGTGAAACACAGAAAATCGACATAAAAAATGAAAGAAAATCACCTTCGATATACAAGCCCTAAAACCGAAACTGAGAAATTGAAGTTTTCTTCGCTGGCGATTTGTTCTCGAAATGCCTTCAACGTTGCTCAAATTTGATAACTAAACTGAAAAATTAAAGTAGCTCAGATTCTCGCTTCGAATTTAGCTTGAAATTCAGTAGGAATTATCTGAAGAATTTTCTTCGCTGGCGATTTGTTCTCGAAATGCCTTCAACGTTGCTCAAATTTGATAACTAAACTGAAAAATTAAAGTAGCTCAGATTCTAGCTTCGAATTTAGCTTGAAATTAAGTAGGAATTATCTGAAGAATTTTCTTCTCTTCTCGAAATGACGTTTCGACTTGGGAGAGAGAGAGTCAAGTTTAGTCTTAGGCGTGGGTGCGGGTGAGGGTGTGAGTACCGGTCTAGTCAAGTCAAGGTTTGAGTCTGGGTCCGGGTCAAAGGGTATGGGTCACTTGGATCCAAATATAAAATGGTAAAAACTGGTCTCATTCTATGAGACCGGTCTCACCCAAGTATTTGCCAAAATATATTTATTATTTTAATTTAGACTAAAACAAGTAAAATACCAATTTGCATACTTTAATGTCAAAACTAAATGGTTACCGGATAATTCTAATCCTAATGGTTGTTATTTTTAAAATCATCTATTTTAATATGTAACATTAAATTTTGTATAATGTTGATATAACAAATTTATAAAATATGTTCTTTTAATATTTAGAAACATACATTTAGGTTTTAATGCAGCAGATTTCCATGCATCCATCAAAATTTCTTTTCAATTTGATTTTAATGCAACAAATTTTCATACAACATAACTATTTTATTACTTTTTTCAATTCGAATTAAACAAACAAATTCACGCAATATTTTTCTTACTCTTTTCATTTCGGTGTGAGTCATCTTGCATTAATTATCGAGTCTAATTTTGAAAAATATGGAATTATATTTTCACTTTATATTAAAAAGTGAACTAAAAATATCAAGATGGATATATTTAAAATAAACTGAAAATTTCTCAACACTATATGTTATATCCAATGTTATTAAAAATTTGTCAAAACAAATTGATGTAATTTTTATTTGATAATTTAATTTTAATTACTTCTCAACAAGAGTGCACAATAATTAGTGGGATTTTAATACTTTCTAATAAGATGACAGAAGTACTCTGAATAAGTTCATTGAGCTAAATACATTTTTTTTTATGATAGTCTAAAATTTAATAATTTTAAAATATAATTATTTCGCAAATAACAACGGTAAAAAACTACTGCGAATAGCCCATCAAAAATGTAGAATATATATATATATATATATATATATATATATATATATATATAATTTTATACTCTACGTCTCTCGTGGACCATATGAGTAACTGAACTAGTTATATATTTATATACTAGTTTAACACCTGTGTGTTACACGGGACTTATCAAAAATAAATATAAAAAATATTTCTGGTCATTATTGAATTTTTAAATCTAAAAATAAAAAAATCTTAAAATTGTTGCAGCTCGTGTCTTGTATATATGACTAGTTACTATTTATTAATTATTATTTTTTATTGTTAAATAATTTTTTATTTTAATGTTTAGATTAAACTCGTTAATAATTTCATATTTATATATTTAAATAAATCTAAAACTTATTACACGCTCAATCCGAGTCTGATTTCTATTAATTAATTATTATTAAATATTTTAATATTTTAATTAAATTTATAATAATTATTAATTATATATTTAGAAAAATTCAAAAGATGTCATATTCTCAACACATGTCGTATTGTACTGGAATCTAATTAATTTACTAATTATTATTATACTAATTTATATTATTATATTTAAATTGAATTCGTTAATAATATTTAGTTAAATACTTATATTATTGTAAGTAACCCATAATTTGATTATATTATAAATCTTAATTCCTAAGAATAATAACATTTTAATTTTATTCTAAATACAACGTATTTAGATTATTAATAAACAATTATTTTTTTAATTAATAATATTTTATAAGTAATTTATCTTTTAATTAAGATAAGTAAATTGAATATTTTTATAATATATTTGACTTTTTTATATATTTGTATCAGATAATAAAATAAAATATTAAGTTAGACAAAATATAATCAATGGAAGATATTAAATTAGTTAAATATAAGAAAGAAAAATATTAAATTAGGCAAAATATAATAAAAAAAATTATAATAAATTAGGTAGATATTATAATTGTTATATTTAGTAAGTCTCCCGACCTCCAAAATTCGTCAAGTAAGCATATGAACCACCAAAAAATTATATGTTATCACAAAACTTCCTAAGGAGACGCATAGGATAGAAACCTTTTCGTTTAATATATATGTGAGATATTGAAAAATGTAAAGACCTCAAGAACGTTATACGACCTTGCTATAACTTTCTTTTATTTAATATATTTACTTATTAATAATATTTCATCCCAAATTTTGAGTTATATCCGTTGATAAAAAATATATCACAAATTAAAAATGAAAGAGTACATTAAAAAATATATATATTAAATCAAAGTCACGGTATTATTGATAAAAAGAACCAAACTTTCAAAAAGATGGAGAGGCCGTCAAGTGCCAACTAAGGCCCATTAAGCCCAAATAAGAAATTAGATTTTGAAAACAGAGGAAAAATAAATAAAGAATAAAAATAAAATTACATTTTTTTTAAAGATGTTTTTATTTTTTTATTCAAAACATACTTAAATTTTGTATTTTTATTCAGAAATACCTAACTTATTCAAAAAACACGTTGGATTTCTATATACTTTCCAATTTGTTTCTAATTAGTTCCAATACCAAAATAATTGATCCTGCAAAAAACATGTATTTTTATATGATTTTCAATTTATTTCCATTTCATTTCTATACCGAATAATTGAAAAATGTGAATTCAAAAATGTGTTTTTGTGGTTCTCAGTCTGTTTTCAATTAATTTCTATACCATAATAATTAAAAAAAATAAATATTACTAAACCATGTGTTTTTTACATAGTTTCCGGCTTGTTTTCAACTGATTTCTATACCTTTATAATTGAAAAGATGAACCCTGTCAAAACATTTGTTTATATATTGTTTCACTTTATTTCCAATTGGTTACATACCATAATAATTGAAAAGGTGTTCAATATCAAAACATATGTTTTTATATTATTTTTGATTTATTTCGAATTGGTTTCTATAACCTAATAACTGGAAAATTAAACTTTGTCAAAACTTTTATTTATATTCTTTTCAGTTCGTTCTAGATTATTTTTATACCCTAATAATTAAGAAAGTGCACTCATTTAAAACATGAGTTATGTTTTTGTATTATTTCTATTTTGTTTTTATACCATAGTAATAGGTTGATGTTGTATAACTTCTGCCGATTCAATTACAACTCAAATTAAAGACAGTATTTAGGCTTGTCATTAAAGGATAAGTTTTCCGTGTCCTATTGACGGAATTTTTCTTGTTATTCCACAAAGAGATGTGGGTTATTTAACTTCCGATTGTAAATTTTCTTACTAGTTCAATTATAATAACTTTTAATGTTCCAAAAAAAAAAAAAAAAGACTTCATAGCATTTTAGTAATGACTAGACATCAAATATAACAAGAACAAAATTGTAAGTGTTAGTGGTTGGCCCAAATGAAATGATGGGCCCAATCCTACAATTGTCTAGGCCCACCATCCAAGCCCACAATTTGATAACCCTCTTGATATCATCCCCACCAACATAATCGGGAAGTGGGGATTCCTCATTTTTTCAAGAACAGAAAGCCGATTTTGAAGAACAAATCTAATCCCTTTCTTCTTTTATAAAAGGGGCAAAACCCACATCTTTCAAAATACAGAGAAAATTACGATTTATCTTTTTCTGGAAAAGTATCAAGTTTCGATCAATAATTTGAGTCTCGGTATCAGTGGGGAATCTGGTTCGTGGGCTAGGGTTTGGGGTGGCCAACCTTGTGTTCGTCGGAGACGGGTTGTGTTCGCTGGTGACTCGATTAGGACTGAAATTGGAGACTGAGCCAATCTACAAAGGGTGTAATTGGTTTCAATTTCTTAACTCTAATCTTTTCTTTAATTCCCCAATTTTCCTTTCATTAATTAAGTATTGGTTAATTAATGATTACTATTGTTGCTTTCATTATTGATCTGATACTTTTGCTGAGTGCATGTCTTGTAGCTTGATAAAGATTGCAGAGGTGAATAACTAATTGCTGGCCTTTGGTCTTAATCCACAAAGTGGTGCTGGGAGGGCTTCTGAAAGCTAGGCCAATAAATTACTGTGTATGCGGCTCGTGTCCCGCAATGGCTCGACAACAAGTGGAATTCCGACGGACGGATACCTAACAGTGGTATCAGAGCAAGTATCCGTCCGTCCACCGCACCGGTAGATTCGAGATCCTTACGTAGGGTCTCGCTCTGGTATATTGGTTGTAACCTCTCCGTTTATTTATTTATTAGTATTAAATGCCGCTTGTAGCGGTTTGTCAGCTGTTGGGATAGATCTAGGGTTATTTGTTAATTCTCGTGATCTGCTCGGTTTTGGGTATTTATTGGTATTTAATACTTTATTGCTGACTGCAATCTATTTGTTAGTTACGTTACTATTTGTTAGTATTATCAAGTGTTCACTGCTTCCGCTAAATATTGATAAAACGTGTGTTAGTAGTACTCGTATTTGTGTGATACATTTTCAGTGTGAACCTTGTTGCTTTGTGTGCTATTTTTCAAAAACTTTGGTGGTTTTAAAAATGAGTTCATTTTTAGCTTTTAATCTGGCCCCATTTAATGGAAAATCCGACTTCTCAATTTGGCAACAAAAAATGAAAGGCATTTTAATTCAACAAAAAGTTTTCAAAGCAATAGACCTTTCATATGCTGATAACTTATCGGCCGAGAAAAAATCTGAAATGGATGAGATTGCGTATTCGTCAATTATTCTGAATCTGTCTGACTCTGTGTTAAGAAAAGTTGGTAAACTTAAATCTGCAAAAGCACTTTGGAAAAAATTGGAGGAACTTTATACCGAAACTTCCTTGCCTAATAAATTGTTTTTGCTTGAAATTTTTTTCCGATTTAAGCTCGATTTGTCCAAAGATATAGATGATAATATGGACGTTTTTACCAAACTTGTTCAGGATATTAAATAAAATGGTGATAAAAATATTGACGACTACACCTCTATTGTTCTTTTAAATGCCATACCTGATTCATATGGTGATGTTAAATCTGCTATTAAGTATGGTAGGGATCAGGTTAATCTTGAAACTGTTGTAAATGGTTTGAAAAGTAAAGAGTTGGATTTGAAAAACGATAAAAAGAATATTAGTTCCGGTGAGGTTAATTTTGTTAGAGGAAGGTCTCAAAATCGTTTTCAAAAACCTTCCGCTAATCAAAATAACCAAAATCCCGGTAAAAAGAAAGGCAAAGGAAAAAGTAGGTCTAAGTCCCGACCGAAAAATCGAAAGTGCTATAATTGTGGTGAACCTGGTCATTACATGTATGATTGCACCAAACCAAATAAGAATCAGCAAGTTGATCATGCTAATATGGCGTCCGATTGTGATAAAATGGGTGATGTTTATATGGTGACTGAGAGTTGTGATATGCATGCTAATGTGAATTCTATGCATTCTGATCTACGTGAAAATGAATGGCTTGTTGATTCTGCATGCACTTTTCATACGTCTCCTTATAAAAATTTGTTTTCGAACTATAAACAAGCGATGCATGGTCATGTTTCTATGGAAAATGAAAAACTATGTGAAGTAGCTGGTCTTGGTGATATTTGTCTTACGTTTGATTCTGGCTATGTTAACTTTGAGAAACGTGAGACATGTTCCTGATTTATGCCATAATTTGATCTCATGTGCTGCTTTGAAAGATGATGGTTTAGAGGGTAGATGGGGTAATGGCGTTATGAAAATTTTTAAAGGGTCCTTGGTGGTTTTAAAGCTTTAAAAAGGAAAAACTTGTATGTTTGCTCTGTTAAATCTTGTTTGCAAAATTCTGTAAATGTTATCGTTGATGACAAAACCGATTTGTGGCACAAAAGTTTAGGTCACATGAGTTCTAAGGGTCTTGAAATTTTTCATAAAGATGGATGTTTCGGTAATGACAAATTGTCTTGCATGCAATTTTTTGATTCTTGTGTACTTGGCAAACAATCTAGAGTGAGATTTCAAATTTCCCCTTCACCCAAACTATCTGCTACTTCTGAAGTTCTTGAGTATTTGCTTGCTGATGTTTGGGGTCCTTCTAGTGAGCCAACTCATGGTGGAGATCGTTATTTCTTATCTGTTATTGATGATTTTTCAAGAAAAGTTTGGGTGTTTTTATTGAAAAACAAGTCAGATATTTTTGAGAAGTTTAAAAACTGGAAATTGTTGATTGAAAATCAGACGGGTAAGAAAATTAAAATTCCGAGAACCAATAATGGTCTCGAGTTTTGAAACCAATTTCTTGATAATTTCTGTGCTAGTTCTGGTATTAAAAGACATAGAACTGTCCCATATATGCCTCAGCAAAATGGTGTCGTTGAGCGTATGAATAGAACTTTACTTGAAAGGGTGAGGTGTATGCTTGCATGTTTTGGGCTTTCAACAAAATTTTAGGGGGAGGCTGTTATAACTGCTGCTTATTTGATCAATAGATCACCTTCTGTGCCTTTACGTGGTAAATGTCCAAAATTTGTGTGGACTGGTATGCAAAATGATTTTTCGAATTTGAAAGTATTTGGTTGATGATTTTGTGCATCGAAAAAATAATAAACTTGAACCTAGATCTGTGAAATGTGTTTTCCTTGGCTATCCTGATGGGGTTAAAGGTTATCGATTATGGATAAAGGGGGAAACTGGCTTTAAAGTGTTAATTAGTAGGGATGTTAGTTTCAATGAGTCTGAATTTCCATGTTTGTCTTCCCAGTTACCTTGTTCTGATTCTGCTGATTCTGCCCCTGCTCTAAACAAGGTGGAGCAATTGCCTGGTTTAAGTGACGATTTTGAGAATGTACCTAATATGCCTGATGTGTCTGAAAATGTGCCTAATGATCATGTTGATGCTGATGTGCGTGAGGTTGTTGTTGAAAATTTACCTGAGAGTGATCATGATGATTTAAGTGATTATCAATTGGCTAGGGACAGACCTAGAAGGGATAATATTAGGAAACCGCAACGTCTGGATAATTTTCATATGACTTCTCATGCATTTAGTGTGTTTGAGTCGATTGATAATTGTGAACCTAAGTCGTATGAAGAAGCTTTGAAATCTGAAAATTCTGTGAAATGGTTAAATGCAATGAATGAAGAAATGACCTCTTTGCAAATTAACAATACTTGGATTCTTGTTCCTAAACCTGCAAATTAACAATACTTGGATTCTTGTTCCTAAACCTGCAAATTGTTCTATTATTGACTGTAAATGGTTGTTCAAGGTCAAGAATGAAAATGATTCTGTCAGATTTAAAGCTCGCTTAGTTGAGAAAGGTTTTACTCAAAGGGAAGGAATAGACTATACCGAAATTTTCTCTCCGGTCGTAAAATTCACTATGGTAAGGATTATGCTTGCTCTTGTTGCTCAGTTTGATTGGGAGTTGAAACAATTAGATGTCAAAACTGCTTGTTTACATGGTGAACTTGATGAAAAAATTTGTATGAGGCAACCTGATGGTTTTGTTGATGTTAAGTACCCTGACCATGTTTGTTTGCTTAAAAAATCTCTGTATGGGTTGAAGCAATCTCCTAGGCAGTGGAACAAAAAATTTGATGAATGCATGCTCTCTTTGGATTTTACGAGAAGTAATTATGATCATTGCTTGTATTTCAAATGTAATGTTGATGTTCCTATTTTTCTGCTCATATATGTTGATGATATGTTGTTGGCAAGTCCTTGCATAAAGTCTATTGAGCATGTGAAAAATTGCTTAAGTGCTAATTTCGATATGAAATATCTAGGAGATGCTAAACGTATTCTTGGCATGAATATTCATAGAGATAGAAAAGGCTCCACTATTGTTTTAAATCAGGATTCTTATGTGCAAAAAATCTTGACTAGATTTTTTATGTTGAATGCTGAACCGGTTACTGTGCCTTTAGATAGTAAATTCATTCTTAGTAAAGAGCAGTCTCCAAAAACTGATAACGATGTGAAACGCATGAAGAATGTACCTTATTCTAATGCGATTGGTTCTGTCATGTACTTGATGGTTAGCACGAGGCCTGATATTGCATATTATGTGAGTTGTTTGAGTCGGTATATGTCTAATCCTGGTTTGTATCATTGGCAAGCTGTCAAATGGCTTTTGAGATATTTGAATGGGTCTGCGAATTATGGGTTAAAATTTTCAAAGCATGAAGAAGGTGTTAAATTGGTTGGTTATGTGGATTCAAATTATGCGAATAATAGGGACAATAGAAAATCTACAACTTCTTATGTGTTTACATTATGTGGTGCTTGTATTAGCTGGAAATCTCAATTACAACACATTGTTGCACTTTCAACTACTGAAGCTGAGTATGTGGATATTACTGATGCGTTTAAAGAAGCTATTTGGTTGAAAGGTCTAATTTCAGAAATTGGTTTTTTGAAAGGTGAAGTCGTAATATTTTCTGATAGTCAGTCTGCTATTCAATTGTGCAAGAATCCTATTTTTCATGATAGAACTAAACACATGGATGTTAGATTACACTTCATTCGAGATGTAGTTGCTAAAGGTTTAATTCTCCTTGAAAAAACCCCGTCTCATTGTAATCCGGCTGATATGGGAACTAAGTGTTTACCTGTTGAGAATCTTCAATCATGTTTGGAAATTTTAAACTTTGATACCTGTGATTGATATAATAAAATATTATTATGTGTACTTGTTTCATACTAACCTTGTGTTTGAGTGTGCAGGTACCCGACGGCGACCCTTGGCGATGATGACTCCTATTCAGATCCCGAGTCTAATTTTGAACCAGCATTTGGACCAAGGTGGAGATTGTTAGTGGTTGGCCCAAATGAAATGATGGGCCCAATCCTACAATTGTCTAGGCCCACTATCCAAGCCCACAATTTGATAACCCTCTTGATATCATCCCCACCAACATAATCGGGGAAGTTGGGGATTCCTCATTTTTTCAAGAACAGAAAGCCGATTTTGAAGAACAAATCTAATCCCTTTCTTCTTTTATAAAAGGGGCAAAACCCATACAGAGAAAATTACGATTTATCTTTTTCTGGAAAAGTATCAAGTTTCGATCAATAATTTGAGTCTCGGTATCAGTGGGGAATCTGGTTCGTGGGCTAGGTTTTGGGGTGGCCAACCTTGTGTTCGTCGGAGACGGGTTGCGTTCGCTGGTGACTCGATTAGGACTGAAATTGGAGACTGAGCCAATCTACAAAGGGTGTAATTGGTTTCAATTTCTTAACTCTAATCTTTTCTTTAATTCCCCAATTTTCCCTTTCATTAATTAAGTATTGGTTAATTAATGATTACTATTGTTGCTTTCATTATTGATCTGATACTTTTACTGAGTGCATGTCTTGTAGCTTGATAAAGATTGCTGAGGTGAATAACTAATTGCTGGCCTTTGGTCTTAATCCACAAAGTGGTGCTGGGAGGGCTTCTGAAAGCTAGGCCAATAAATTACTGTGTATGCGGCTCATGTCCCGCAATGGCTCGACAACAAGTGAAATTCCGACGGACGGATACCTAACAGTAAGAGTATAGAAAATGCAAACAACTAATTACAAATTTTAAGTGGTTATGCTCAAAAGTTAAGAGCAGCCAACCACAATTATAACAGTCCAAGTGAAACAGAAATAAGTCAAAGAAGAAGATTTTTTAAATCAGCAACACCAAAACAATATGTAATTCAAAGAATACAAGAAATAACTATTTTCTTTTATTGTGTTACACGCATCATTTGCTAGACCCATTAGCAAAATGAGTCATCTCAACTGAAAGAGGGCGAGAAAGTATCAATAAAGCAAGGTGGCGACTAATGATGGCAGGTGGCGGCGGTAATTGGAAGATGATGGTTGGGATGTAAGCTTGGTGCTAAATCCAGATCCGGCGATAAATAACGAGGTGCTAAATTCGAGGGTATATGACGCTACCGTGATTGGAGAGTCGATGGCGTTGGGGGTTCTAAACTCAAGAAAGTCGTGGAAGAAAATGATGGACCACATGTTGAGTTGGAGCTTGAGATTGCAGGGACTGGGGTTGGAGAAAGAAGAAAGTGAAAAGAAGGGCCAAATTGCAAAATTAGTCCATTAACTTTGTGGACTTAGGAAAAAAAAAGTACACCAAATACAAGGGTGACAATTTTAGTCCACTAATTAAAATAAAGTCGCACATTCAGTCTAATTTTGACCTAAAATTAGGATTTTGGCCGGAAATTAGCTAACCCAATATTTGAGGATTTTGACCAGAAAGACCGACAGTTTTGCCACATATGTGCTGACTAGATTATAAGTTGCCACATATTTACTGACTGGGTTTATCTTGGAGGGAAAATTGACTATATATACAATCTCCTCCTCTCAAGCCCTAAAAAGGAGATACTTATCCCCCTCGCAGCTGCTGCTAAAAAATCTCTGCAATTAAAGTTTCACACTACAAGGTCGGTGAACTGCTACTGTCTCACAGCACATGGTCGAAGGCGAGCTGTTTTACGAACGTCTTGGATGGATGACAACCCAGGCAGGAGGTTTAATTCTTGTCTTCTATGGCCTGTAAGTTCTTTTTCAATTCATGGCCTGTAACTAATCTTAACCTAATCTAGTTTTTTATCTCAAAGATTACGAAACAAATTCTTAATTTTCTTTTTATAGAGTGGATCGTTTCTTTGATTGGGAGGATCCTCCGATGTGCCCTATATCAAAGACAATAATACCTAATTTATTGAGAAGGATCAATTCAATTAAAGCTGACAATTCAATGATGCGTGAAAATAGGAAAAAACTTCTAAAGTTGATGGTTTTGATATTGCTAGTCTTTGTAATTGTTGTTTGTTGGATGTGGTTAAGGATTCACGCCGGGAAGAATGAGAATGTTGGAGTGAAAGTGGTGAAGGGAATGGTGCTAGCTTGAGGAGATTGTAATTTCGAAGTATTATCTAATGTGGTGATTAAGATGTAATAGTTCTTCCGCTAGTTATGTTCATGTAGTCCCTCTATGTAATGACATTTTTTTGGACAATTGCAATAGTTTTTATGTTTGTTCACATAGTCCCTCTATGTAATAGTTTTTATGTTTGTTTTTGGTTTGCACAAATGCAATAGTTCTTCTATTTGTTAATGCAGTCCCTCTATGTTTCTGTTTGTTGTTGTTTGGACAAATGCATAAAGCTTATGTTTCTGTTTGTTATTTGTTTAGACAAGTGTATATATAAAGCTACAGAAAATGCATTTGTAGTTTGTACAAATCCATAACCAACAATTACAAAAGCCTGACAAAATAAGTCATCCATTCTAATAACATCCACTCTAATAACAATAGCCAATATCATTTCTAATACAATATCCAATACCGTTTCATCACAAAAGTGGCCAATAGTGTGCCAAAACACATAAAAGCTATTACATAAGTCTGCCAAACAGTCTGCCATAACAGATCTAAATTTCTATTACATCAAATTCAAATGTTAAAGATGTAATATAAAGTGCCAAAATACATGAGAAGTCTGATAATTCCCATTACATCCAATTCCCAACTACATGCCAAAACACAATCAAATTCATTGGAATTTAGATAATTCAAGGTGACAAAGTCCATAGTCAAATAAATTATTTTCTTGGTTTTTTAGTCTTCATTGAGAGATCAGAAATGATGCTGGATAAGACTTTAAACTTCTGACTTTCTTCAGTTGACAGTGGACCTGAAAGTGATGTATTTCCCATTTGAAGTTGTTGAAGGTCCAACCTTTAGGACTTTAGGTCTTTCAATCTGAGACATTAGGGTAGAAATTGGATAAGAAATATCTTCATTTGAAACTGATTTATCTGGAATTATAGGTGACAACAGGGTAAGCTTGGCTGATAGTTTACTTTTTTTGCTGGCCTTGGTGGTTTGAATGCCCCCCTCTTCACACCAATGATTCCCTACACATGAAACACAAATTAAATTCATATTATGTTTCTAATCTATATAAAAAATTATAAGTTTAGAATTACTTACACTTATTGTTCCTCCATTGCAGTTGGTTGACCCTCCTTCACCTTTTCCAGGATTAGTCCTCCTTAGCTACACAAATGAAAATACAGATTAACATATTTACAATTTAAAAGAAAAAAAATAAAGATAACTGGAATTACATGTTGTTGAACTTCTTCCTGTCCACTATTTTTTGGTGCTCTTTTTCCACATGTGGCTGCATTATACCCTTCTATTCCACATTTTCTACATTTCACAGTTTTTTGTTGCCTTTTAATAGCCAGTGTTTTTTTTTCCTATGACATGCTTCTTTCTTTTTAAAGCTCTCACATCAGATTCCAACCTTCTTACCTTTTGTGGTCTTCCAACTCCCCTACCAAAGTTTGAGGGCATAGGTGGAATGTACATGGTCTCATCCCACAACATATCCCCATTAATGCCCAATATTGCAGAAGCATAAATTTGCTTGTAGGAGTCAACAGTTTAGCAAGGTTCTACAAAATCATCCACATCTCTTTTTTCACAATGAATGGCAGCACATGCATGTATACATGGTATCCCGCTCAACCCCCAATCTCTGCAGCTGCAAAACCAACTATTCAAATTAATAAAAAATTGTCCCCCATTATAAGTAGACACCTCATACTTGTTATCATCACACTTTAGAGTCATGCAATCTCCCAATCTGCTCCAATACTTTTGCAAAATATTCTTGATCCTAGGACACAATTCGCCCCTCCACTTCTTTGAAGCATCTCTGTTCTTCTGAAGTCTTTCCATTAGATTTTGTCTAATCCACTCGAGCATAGTGAGGACTGGTTTTTCCCTAACCTCTAAAATGCACATGTTAAATGTTTCACATGCATTGTTCAGAAGTATATCAC
This sequence comes from Phtheirospermum japonicum, assembly GCA_014905375.1. Taxonomy (NCBI): domain Eukaryota; kingdom Viridiplantae; phylum Streptophyta; class Magnoliopsida; order Lamiales; family Orobanchaceae; genus Phtheirospermum; species Phtheirospermum japonicum. Next base: position 477,308 of record BMAC01000425.1, on the reverse strand, counting down.
ATTTCGAGGCCTCACTAAAATGTAATCTGCTCCAATGGACTGGAGGCTTGTCATTGAGCCATGAGCAGCATCTTCACTAAACTCTTTCTTTTGTGTCATTCTGTGTCTAAACTCTCCATATGTGCTTGCTTGTGCAGCCCTCCAAAGTGCAATATTAAAAGACAATCCCCTATAACCAGCTTTGATAAAGTTGTTATGTATATGCCTCACACAATATTTATGATCACTACCTGTAAACACCTCATTGAAAGCTTGGATCATACATTTTTGTTTGTCAGATATGAATGTGAATTCATATTCTCTGAACATATTCAAGTCCCTCTTCACTACAGTGAGAAACCAAGTCCATATTTTCCCATCTTCCTTAGACACTACAACATAAGCAAGTGGATAGATGTTATTATTTGCATCTATACCCACTGCTGTTAGCAAAACCCTTCTTATGTGGCCTTTTCAGATGTGTTCCATCAACATCAATAAATGGTCTACAACTTGCCTTGAAACCTTCTTTCATTGCACTAAAGCAAGCATAAAAACTTGCTAAACCTCAAATTTCTATCTGCATCATCCTTAGAGTCCATGATCATTGTTGACCCTGGATTTGACCTTCTAAACTCTTCACTGTAATCCCAAAGTTTATTATATTGTTCTTCAGGAGTGCCCTCAATGATTTCAATAACCTTTTGTATTGCCCTGTAGGCCTGATCCCTTGTAACATTGCACCTCAATGCTTTCACCACATCTTTACTCCAACCCCTCACATTTCTCTTAAGATTTGTCCTAAAGTTATCTAGGAATTTCTGCATCAGCCAATAGAATTCATATTCTGGACATTAAATGACTCACAGCATGAATGATTAGGGTTATACTTGCAAATATAAAAAGAGGCAACATCTTTCTTCTTATTCAAATGCATCATCCAAGGACAGCCATGATCCTTACACATGGCATATACCCTAAGTGAATCATTTTTGGTGAATATTAATGATCTCCTAGTCTTGATTGCATGTGATTGGGCAACTTTCATAAATTCTTTCTTTGTACTGAACTTCATCCTTAACTCAAACACAGGATCAAAGATAAGCTCAAGGTTAAAAGCTGGATAAGTGTCTTCACCATCCTCATCATCAGACACTCTATGACAATTCAGATTACCTTCATAGTCCGCAATATCCTTCTCCCCAAAATCAACACTATCTTCATCAGCATCAAGGCCTCCATCCTCAACTTCTTTTGGTGCATCTACATTTTCTTCAAACAACTGATCATCATCTTCACTCTCACCAACCATGTCATAGTTTATCTACCAAATCACTTTCTTCAAACTCAAGTGTTGTGTCACCCTCTTGACCATGATCACCTCAATCTCTAGCACCACCTGAAATGTCTCTCTCTTCATTATCCCCACCCTTCCCTCAGCCCCACCTGATTTTCTATCATTTCATTGCCCCCACCCTTCTCCCCAGCCCCGCCTGATTTTTCTATCTCTTAATTGTCCTCACCCTTTTCCCCAGCTCCTATTGCTATCTCTCCACTATCCATATCCCCCTCATCCTCCTCCTCGTCATCATCATCATCATTTTGTTGCACTGCCTCAACATAGACATGTATCTCCCTAGTTCTCAAGCTCTGCTTATATAGCCATATCAAATCCTTATCTTTAACAATCAACTTAAAAACCCCATCACATAACATATACAATCTCTTATGTTCAACTTTCAAATGAAATTTAACCCGTGTATTAAGATTGTAAATTGTCGTATGAGTTTCATTTGCGTAGTCAAATTTTATTTCCTGTCCTTCATTATATCTTGCAGTCAGAGTATTCTCAAATTCACCACCAAAGTGCATGACCATAGTTAGATTGGAAGAATCGCAGGCTGTAACAACGAGATTAAATGTAAAAAATTAGATCTACGTCACTATACACATCATTGTAATAGAAAAGTTAATTTATTAAATTAGATATAAATAAAATATTAATATTACGTACAAGTCAAATTGAAACAACCCCACATGCTCCAGTTCCAGCAAACAACAAAGACATAAAATATTGGGTACACGAGAGGATTTTAGAAAAAGGAACAAAAAGAGGGGTACCATGTTGTTCTACAGATGATTGTTTACCCACTATGAATCACGGGCAAGAAACGGATTAAGAGTGTATTGACTAGTTATTGAAAGAGTTGGATAACTTATAATATAACTTTTGTGAATGAAGTTAAATGATGAATTAGGAACCAAAATCTTGAAACTGGTTGTGCCGCAACCCATCTTACTCGAAACTAATCAGGTCAAAGAAAGATATGAAAGATATGAAATTATAGAGAATTTAATTTTACATAAGCACTTCGAACTTTTCTAGTTAGGTCAAAAAAAAATATAAAATTATAGAGATAATTTAATTTTACATTAGCATATTAAACCTGTATTTTGGACCTTATAAAAGAGAAATCATAGAGATAATATAATTTTACATTAGCATATTAAACCTGATAAGGTCATAATGAACTATAACAATTATCAAAAAAAAAAAGAACAAATTTTTTTTTTTTTTGAATTAAATGTCTACTTTTTTAGCCCAAATAGCAAGTGATGGTATTACACCAACGTAGCACGTGATGGTATTACACCAACGTTAACATCGAATGAACCTTCGATAAACATGTCATCAAAATATCAAATTAAAAAGAAAAATATGAAGATACTATTAACTTCTTAATTTTTTATCAAGTATTATAAGATCCCTTCCCAAACAAAAATACAAGATTTTGCAACTAATCAAGAAAAGCCAATTTCGCGATTCACAAAATATACTCGCAATACTAAGTTACCATTCAATATAAAAAAAAAATAAAAAATCCCTGATATGCTACAACTGAATCTAATAACTAAGAAATATCAGTTTCTGCTACAAAATACTTTTGAACATCCTCCTGGCTATCTGTCTGCTCTATATATTCCCTTGTTCAATGCCTATAACAAAACAAACAGAGTGTCAACTAAGCGAAATACGAAATCATGTGCGCGATCAAAACCCGCGATTTAAAGAAGATCATGCATCAAGTACACGAATCTAACCACAAAATTGTGAAACTGGCCATGCAAAGCTCATACACTTGAACACAACGCTAGTCTCGTTAGAGGTCATCAGAACACTGGAACGAAAGGACCTGTGCCATCTACTTTATCAGCATCAGGGATGCTCGAGTAGCAATACAGATGGTTTGATAAAACCCAGCTCCAGTCTGGCTTTCTCTGGACACTCATTTGCGGCCATCTGTTTATCCTCACATAGTGTTCTCTCACCTTGCCATCGGCCAGCAAGCCTGTGACGACAGTGAAGGCCGACTCATGGCCGCCCCAGACCTTGTCATCAGGTCCTGCCGTTATGGTGCCGTCTGGATGGAAATAACGGCGCATGGGGGCTCCGGTGGCTCCCCAGTACGGGTCAAGGTTCCGCCAGTACACAGGTGCGGCCTGGAGATTTATGAAAAAAATTTAATTTCCGATAAGAAATAATAATGCCCCATTCTATTTATCAATTAAGCTTAAATTAGTCCAGCAAAAAAAAAATCCTTCAGAGATCACGATTTCTTACAACCCAAGGACTGAAATCGAGAGTTTCAATAAAATTACACGTCGTCATTTCTGCGGGACGGTTATTACCAACCTCCTATAGGCTAAATAACGAAAATTGCAATTTAGCTCTAATTTCCCAACATAATAACCAACCTCCTATAGGCTAAATAACGAAAATTGCAATTTAGCTCTAATTTCCCAACATAATAAATGTAAACCTCTGGTTGATATTATTATTAATGGAGAGAGTGTGTGTGTATTATTTTTTTCATTTTGAAAACAGGAATAGGAATCAAGACCTAACCACACCACTACCAACATTTCGCCAGATCCAGTTGTTGCCGCCCCATTTAGCTACTACCGAGCCTTCGCCTCAAGCAAATGAGAATACATATCCTGTCATTTCAATGCATCATACACAAGGTCTCAAGAATCTAAAGGAAGCTAGTAATTGCTAGAGTCGTATATAATTAATCTCCAAGAAAGTACGGTTAAGTCGATTCCTTACCCTGGCAGGCGAACCAATCGATAGAGAACCAAGCAAAATGAGCATGCTTGTAATATATAGAGGTTTTATCCAAAATATCGCTTGGGCTTTAAAATTAAGCATTTGTTTTTTAGCCAGGGACTGAGGACACAAATATGAATCAATGGCATACCGCAGTGAAATGAAAATCCCAGACATGGTCGCACATATCGTTCCGAGTTATTCGACTCTGCAATTGGAACCCATTTGTTAGAAAACAATAAATAGTGTGTGTTATATGATTGAATTGAATTTATGAAGTCTCTTTTAGGGTACTTACTCGTTTGCCGTCCATGATCGAAATAGAGGTAGCCTCGATTTTTGAAAGTCCTCTTACTTTCGATATGCGGGGTATGTGTGCCTTCCCAAGCCATAGCTCCTCACACTGGAAAGAATGACACCAAAACATTGAAAGTTAAAAGGAGGCAAGAAAGAGTGTTGGTGGTTTGAATTAGGATTGAAGGATCAAGATTCGAGAGAGAAAAAAAAAAGGAATATGAAATCCATTACAACTACTCAATAAGTAGCTTAAAATAGGGGCTCAGGAATATGAATGAAATCCTTTATATTCTGAACTTAATCAACCAAACTCACTGAGTTTGTTATTATGGATACAAGATCAGAAACCTATTTCCTTGCCTAATTGTGAAATCAAATACACCACCAAATTAACCCTTAAACCCATCCAGACTTAAAAGGATAATCAATGGACTAAAACGAGCATAGTAGCTCGAACCTTGGGGCATGTTTGGACAAGATCGGGATTCGGGATTCCGGATCTTGTCTTAAAATTCAGATTTTCAATAATACCCGACCAACAACTTATTATTTTTTCTTAAGACATGATTTGGCATCTAAAGTTCAACAAACAAACAAAACAATGGCTCATATTATTCACAATGCACAAAATTCTGAATATTCAGGCCAAGATTATGAATATCATAGTCCAAACAGACCCTTAACGAGTATTTTCTCTTCTTAGATTCTTATTCCCGTCCATTCCACTCATCCCACTTTATTTTATTTTTTAAGAACAAAAAACCAATCCCAACAGAACCAGAATGTAAACAAAAACATTATACACAAATCCAAAAGCATTACGCACAAATTGATGAGTATATGCAAAGAAAGGATAGTGCGTCAAAACAAGAAAAGGACCTTAGGTCCCCATAGCTTGTCAGCTGAAGCAAGAGCCATCCAATCACTAGAAACCACGCGAGCCCTTGCTATGCTGCGCACATCGAGTTTGCCCAGTATAATCGTCATCACCCCATCACAAAACACCACCACCGGATCCTTAGCTCCCTCCGCCGCCCTACAGTCGACTTCCTCACCGGCGGCCATTTCACCTCTCCCTTGCAGGAAAAAGGAAAGAGGAATACCCCATGTCCCATCTACTAAATTGCCGATCCTAGCCTTCTTTATCTTGCCTCGTTTTCCCATTTCTCGGGTTCCGGGGCCAGCCATATTTGTCAAGATCGAGCACGAAAAGGAAGAGCTAAATAAAAAGCGCAGTTGAAAAGTTGAAATATAACAAAATTAGAGAGACGAGGAGATTGATAGTGTTGACTATTTACAAGGGATTGTTATGGAACGAGCTTTATAAGATAAGAAAGCTAGAGAGAGAGAGAAAAGGATGACGATGGCGTTGTTGTTGAAGGGTTGCGGAAAGAACGAGAGCCACGAACAATATCGCTCGCGACTTGAGTTATAATATAATATAAATTAATAAATACAATTAGTGGACCAACAGAAAAACTTTATTGCACCGCTTTCTATAATTGCGCTCTGACATTTCTCATCAGTCCCAAATACAATAAAATAAAATATAAAAGAAATTGGTAAAAATATTTCATTTTAAGAAATATGAATATGAGTTTTTTTTTAATATTTAAATGTTTATATTTTTTTATCATATTTATATATATTCCCAAATTTTGATTATTCTTTTTAAAAAATTTAATTAATATTCTTTAATTTCTAAATTTTCTAAAATAAAAATAGAGATAATCGCAGCAGTCAAAGTATTAGATCTCAATCGCAATTGAAGTGGACCAAAAACGGTCATTTTCACCACCGAAAATATATTGTTTGTTGTTGACGTCCCCAGAACTTGATGATGCTACGAGGGATGGCAAACAAAAACTTTTTAATGAACAACCGAATGTGTTCCATTCCTATCCAAGCATATTTATTAAAATATATTTTCTCCTTAATGGCGAAAATATATCACCGCCGAGGAGAGTAATGGCGAAATCAGTATTTTAAATTTGGTTTTAGACGTATGTAAGACTATACCAATTCAGTCATGATGAGTCGAGTAAGTTGGACTTTCTTATCCGAATTTTAATTATTATCGAATAGAAAAATGTATTATAAATTAGCACAATACTCGCGTGATTATGTAACACACAGGTGTATATATATATATATAATACAATATTAAATATGTTATAAAAATACATCATTTTCAATAAAGTATTTAACATATAAACCAATAAATTTATATGTTGGATTTTTTTTTTTTACAAACTACATAGTTAATTTTATTAATATTTTGAATAAAATATCTAACATATAAACCAATAAATCACAAATGCATTCTTTAATTTTTATGTTGGATTTTTTTTACAAACTACACGGTTAACTTTATCAAATATATGTATTGGATTTGTCACAATAAAGTATCTTTAGTTCTTTTTTACTTTATAATTCTTGATATTGCCACGTAAAGTTAGATATTACTAAAAATTGATTTCAAAACATATAAACCAAAGTTAGATATTACTAAAAATTGATTTCAAAACATATAAACCAACATGCAATACATTTGAGTCCCTTTTTTGCTTTATAACTCTTGGCATTGCCACGTAAAGCTAAACATTACTAAAAATTAATTTCGACAATGTAAACCAACATGCAATAATGCGATGTGTTTATCCTTTACTCTTATTTATTGTCATGAAAAACAAACAATAAGTGAAAAAAAAAAAACAAAAAAAAAAAAAACGTCCAACCTATAAACAAAAATTAAAAAAATATATTTTATTTTATATTTTGGAAAAATTTCTTCATAAATTGCATTATTCGCTTTATTTATAAATTTATCGTCTTTGTTACAAGATAGTATCTTCAACCCCTTTCTTCTTTTAACCATTGACACTGCCACATAAAGTTATCCACGGTTGAAAGTCGTCTTAGCAAATTCAAGCCGCCGTGTGAGAGTGTCTGCTCTTGAATATTATTTATCGTTATGGTAAAACAAGCAAAAAAATCATATTCCAAAATACTACTACACCTGTTTCACCACAGATGTGTGTGCATAAAATAATGAAATTAAGTTTTAAACCCGCACGGCTCGAGCACCTCCATGTCATACGCCGGATATAGTATAACCTTGTTGGAGCTCAAACATTATTCAGACTGCACAAAATGAAATGACCAAGATAATATTTCAAACACACACACACACACACACACACACACACACACACAGATATATATATATATATATATATATATATATATATATATATATATATATATATTTTTTTTTTTGTGTGTGTGTGTGTGTAATACCTTCAAAAAAACCAATAGGCCCTCTTTATTCAAAATATAATTTATAAAATAAATACTAATTATAAATCAATGACTATTATAAATTTATTTGCACAATAGCTTCACAAATCATGCGCCCATATATGAAACCTTGTATAAAATAGTGAGTATATATAGTAACTGGCCACATATAAAATAATCCATTGGTTTCTTGTCACTGAACCCTGCCCAACAACTCAACTTGTAATTATCCCTCAACGCAAAGGACCAGTCTGGTAGCATGAAATACTATAGATGACTCTCTTATTTTTCCCAGAAAATTAAATAAATAAAAATCCTAGTGACAAACTAGGATAAATGTTTACATCCAATTAAACAACTTTTTTTTCCAGGTGGAATTGTTTTAAAAATAAAATAATAAGAATAATATAAGACCTGCATCATCTGAAACTCGGGCAAAGTGTAAGTCCATCGAAACTTGTCATCGGCAGCTTCATCCAATGGCAAATCTCTGAGCTCACTTATGATTTTGCTTAGCGGTCTCCCAATCGAATCTCACAGATTTGACAGAGTATATCGGGTTATCAGGTTGGGAAAATGCTAAAAAGTCAACATATTTATACCAATATTAAGAAACCATGAAATACTAAAAATAAAAACAAAAAAGAAAATAAACCTAATTAAATGTGCAATTACCTTCGAAAGGTTGAGTATCAATATCGGTAATAACCCAAATACCGGGTTTCATTTTATAAATCTACGTCAAAGGCACCGTGGGGTCACTTTGTTCTTTGCTCTACTAGTACGAAGCATGCCCCTTGACCCCACAACACTCTCGACGCTTTCGTCAGGACATTTGCTTTTAGGATCGCCCAATGTAGAGATGCATTGACTAGGGGTACCCGCTCAATTTTCTTGGAACCGGTTGGAACCGGGTCTAAGAAAAGAGAACTGGTCCCGGAATCAGTACTAGCCGGGTCCAAAATTTTTGGAACCGGTTCCGAAATCGGGTACTTGGTTTTTATTTGAGTTTTTTCTTTTCTTAAGTTTTTAATAACAAATTAGGAAATTTTTAAGTTTCCAACTACATCAATTATACAACAATGCAATACCAAATTTCATGAAAACAAATCCACAAATACATATTATAATAAGTTCACAACATTGACTAGTACAAAGTGTTCAAACTTGTTGATAATTAGTGATCACCAATCCACAAAATACATAGAAGATCCTCGAATACACTTAAATATATTAACTACTCCATGAATCCATTCCATCCTCTTTGCATTGAAACCAAGCTGGAAAAAAAAATGTAAGTAAGACATTTCACAATGGTAGAAAAAGATAATTCAAAAAAGAAAAATTAATTCATACAACTTACCTTACTAAAGGAAACATGAAAGTAGTATCAATTGTTTTCGATAATCTCATCAATTTCTTTACCGAGAGAGTAAATTAGTTAATTTTATAAAGATATTAAGAAACCAATAAATCACTGTTTAATTAACATTTTAGCAAATATAAATTGCATAAGGCTGATATATTTTTTTTTTTTTTCATTTTCACTTTAATGGACAACCGATTACTATTCAACTTACTACTTTAATAAATAAAGATTATAACTGTATAACACATTAAGCATGAGTAACAGTCCAGACTTTAACTATTCCAGACTTAAAGTTGGCCCATCTTTAATAAAAGTTCATTATTATTTCACTTGAATGTTAAACCTGCATTAAGCATTACTTTTTATTACCTTTAATAAAAAGACAAGTATAATACTCACCTACCACATGAAGGCAAGCATGGCCCATTTTAAAGAAATCGAAAAGATATAATCCTATTATTTAACATAAACTTGGATTATCTATCAATTACCTAGCCCATTCCTTTCGGTTGTGTTTGGACAGATTTATAGGACAAATAAAAAATTAAAATAAAAAAAAAAATTGCCTGAATCATATTATGCAGACCGTAATCCTAACTATAATAAAAACCCAAATCAAAAATCAATAACCAAATGAAAATAAAATCACATTGTAACCCACAATCCAAAATAATTAAAGAAAATAAACACAGATCTATACAATACATATCGAAAAATTGGAGTTACAGAAAAAGAAAAAGAAAAAGAAAAAGAAAAAAAGGGGAAAAATGGAAAAGGGAAAAAAAGAAAATAAAAAGCAATCAGCTAGCCCTTGAATTTTGAAAAGCAATCACCTGCAGATTTGTGATAGAAAAATGAAATGAAACAACACCACCAGAACTATAAAATCCCTAATATTAGCAAAACCAATTCTTAAAAAAATCGAATAGCAAAACAAGAAAAGAAAGATAAATACCTTCAGGCTTCAACTAGAGAGTCAGTGAGTAATGTTTGCCTTTTATTATTCAAAAATGAGCAGCAAACACCGAGGGTGCGATTGGAAACCCTTTCGTTCATTTTCATTTCGTTTCACTAGAAAATAGTAAAAATAAAATTTTGGGGAGATAAAAATTTTTTTTGGAGATAATGGTTGGATATAAATTATTCAAATTAACTTTTTACTTTCTTTTTTTTCCTTTCTCAATTCATTGTTGGCACCGGAAAATTGAAAAAGAAATAAAATTGACTTTTCTATGCATCTCCGTCTCCCTCCCTCAACTTCATTTCTGTCAATTTTTGGCATCGGTGAATTCATTGGATACATATATCACTACAGCCCCATCCGGCTGTTCTCAGAAAACAAATCGAAAGAAAAAAAAAACAGAAAGGAGAGGGAGAAAACAGAAGGAAGAAGAAGAAGAGTTCCTGGGCCTCTCACCGCTGTGGTGCTGCTGCTTGCCGTTGCTGCTCTTCGCCACCCACCGCCATTGCTCTCCGTTGAATTGTTCCAATTGTTCCCTGCAGATCTACACTCCAAAAATTTCTCATACACTGAAAATCAAGAAAATTTTTAAAGGGAGCCAGTTTTATTTTATTTTTAATCTTTTGGCCTTTTGATTCCTATATTCACGTTTTTGAAGTCGGACTTCATTGGACTCTTTGTGATGCCTCAGGTAAATGTTATGAGATCTGGGCTCCAGTTTCATTGATAATTTTGCAGACAAAAGTCAGGAAAAAAAAAAGAATATCTCTTCCTTGGTCGTTGCCGGCGGCCAAAAGCGACGACCGTGTGCAGGCGAGTGCAGGCACCGCTCCACTCCGGGCACGGAGGATCTTCCCAGATCTCAGAAATCGGTCAGAGTGTGGGCCTTCGATTGACCGCACGGCGGCAGCGGTTTAACGTGGGGTGGCTCCGTCTGGTTGTGCTTTGTCGGCGACAATGAAAAATGAGCTGAGAATATTCTCAGAATTTTTTTTCGGATATAGCCTTGGAGTGAATTCTTGTCGGCTGAAATTTTTTTGGCCACATAACCATTCACTTGTTGGGAAATTTTTTTTTCCCTAGATGGAGTGAGAAGGAAAAATTCCATTTCCAATCACGCCCCGAGTTTTTTGGAGAAACCATGGAAGTGCAAGACTGACGGCAGGAGAAATTTTTTTAGGGTGTGACCGTGTGAGTGTTTTTTGTGCGGTAGGGTTTGAAAGTAAGAGTGAATGAGTGGGCTTGGGCTTGGGCTTGGGCTGGGCTATGATATTAATTACAATAATAAAGATTTGGTACGGGTACCCGGTCCAAGAACTGGTACCAACGGGTACCCGGTCCCGAAACCGGTCCCGGCGGGTACCGGGTCTCGAAATTTTAGACCCGGAACCGGAACCGGTTATGACCGGTTTCCAAGAATTTGGAACCAGAACCGGTACCGGCGGGTCCGGTTCCGGGACTGGACCCGGCGGGTCCTATGCGGTTTCGGGTTCGGGATCGGGTACCCATTATTTCTGCTCACCCCTAGCATTGACCTTGTGATCCCTCTCGAGAATTTCACGTTCGGAGGTATTTTCGGTTGTGGAGTTTGTCTTTGTTTTACTTTCATTGACTATGTCGATGATATTGGCGATTTGAGAGAATGTTTTTACGCACAATTATTTTGCGAGTCTGTTTATAATTATTGGTGGAGCAGATTTAGCCTCACTTTAACTTAAAGGGTAAAATAGGTAAAACATATAAAGTAGATATAGTAAAAATTTATCTATATATAAAAACAGTACTGGCTATATGAGGTAATTGTCTTGGTTCCTTCCAAAATTTATTTCTTTCCCCAAAAAGAAACTTTTTTGGCGCAAAGCTACAATTGTTGACTTTTCAACTGTTTTATTTTTTAATTTAATTCTCACAGCACACAATTGTTGACTTTTAAACTGATATTTTTAATTTAAATCTCACAGCACACAATTATTGACTTTTCAACCTTTTTTTTTTAAAATTTAAATCTTATAATTGTTGACTTTTCAACATATGTTTCAAAAATAAAGTCGTGTGTTTAAAAAAAATGAATTTTCAAGTAGCTGAATTTAGGATATTCAGGCTAAAAAATAGGATATAATTGTTTAAAATTTTGAATTTGTGAACCAAATTTTTTTGAATTTTTTAAATCTCTGAATTCAGATTTTTGAAAAATCAATTTCGATTTTTGAAATCTTAGAATTTCAAATTTGTGAGCCACATAAATTGAATTTTTAATTGCCCAAAACTCATAATTATATATATATATATATATCCAATTATTAGGTTTTCAAATCAATTTTTTTTTATCATCTAATTAGTGATTACAATGATAAAATTTGGTTATATAATAGACAAATGTTCAAATCTTGATTAAAAATAAAATGTATTTTTTGGTATTTTGAATTGAAATAATAGATAAAGCAAGCATAATAAAAGCAACTATAAAAATATATTTAATTACATGACCCGAATAAAGAAAAATAAAGCATGAAAATAAATTAAATTACAGGCCCTAAGAAAAAATCGGAATAAAAAAAAAGTAAGGCATCAAACTTAAATAAATTACAGGTCCAAATATAACTAATTTGACAAAAAATAATAAAATATCAAAGTATATTAAATTGAATAAATATGAATCTCCTTGCATAATTAAACTCTAAGAAATCAGGTATCTTTTACAGTAGTTTTGTTTTAAAAAATCGGTAGTTGATTTAATCCAATTTACTTCCAGAATTAGAAAATAAACAAAGAAAATACAATAAATCAAAATTTTGATTTCATACGATTTGTTTGCCTAATTAAAGATATTAAATTTATGAAAAATGCAGCAGATTAATTTTTAAAAAATAAAATCAACCAATAAATCAGATTTCAAGTTCGAATCATATTTTTTTTAAAAAAATCAGATTTCATACGAATTTGTTTGTTTTATTAAAGATACTTAATTTATGGAAAATGTTTCAAATTGATTTTTTACTCTAAAATCAACTAGTAAAAAATGTACGCAAAATAGAATTCTAAACAAAAAAAATACAGTACATCAAATTTTTATTCAATATTGAATAATTCTGATATTTCGAGTCGAGATCATATATTTTAAAATAAAATTAGATTTTATATGATTTTTTTGCCTAATTAAAGACATTTAATTCATGGGATAGATCTATTTTTTTCATTCCATAATCGACAAATAAAAAATGGACAAAAAATTAAAACTGGATACAATATCTATAACGAGGGGATACGAAATCATGTCTGTTTGGGTTATCATAATTTCAAAAATTGAATCTCTAGTGTTTCAACTAATCTCCCTACAAATAGGTTCCTATTCTTTAAGAATCAATTTCAATTCCCCACCCGAATGTGTCTATGCTTTTTCTCTATTTTTAAAACTTGGGCAACAAATTTTTTTTTTGGAACGATGCCTCATTTATTTGGACTCATCAAAAGACATCGACCGAACGAATAAAAAAATACTTTAGCTTAGAGTTGTTCGATTTTTTGCTCGATCGGGATTTGATGACAAGGGTAACAAAAGACTTTCATGAAAATCATTTTTCATGATTCAGAGGTAATTATTGGTTCTCAATAATTTTATTATTATATATAGATATGTAGTTTTGGGTAGTCTACTAAATTTTATCATTATATATAGATATATAGGTTCAAATTGTCTACTAATATTCAATTAATGTACTGAATTGACTTAAATTGTCTCTAATTATGTAAAACAGGGATGACGAATTACTGGTGTTATAAAGAAGATCAATGTCAAGTTGTTCGAGAATCTAATGTCTTAGTTTACATGTCTATGTATTTTCTTTTGTTTTGTTTTGCTTCTTCAAACTTAGTTATTTATTTTAATTATTAATTTAATAACGTTATATTCTTTTTTCTTACTTTAAATTATAAGTATTTATTTTTTTGTATGTATATATTGTAATTAATATTGAATTGAAATAAGATATAGAATAATAATTTTGGATATTATATTTGATTTGATTTTTTATATGGTTTTGAATTGAAATAAGATATTAGAATAATAATTTTATTCGTTTTTTAAGTATATAAAGAGAGAGTGTATGTGTATATATACTTATTAATTTTGAATTTAAATAAGATATTAGAATAATATCTTATTCTAATATTAGGTTAATTTAAATGTATTGTCTAGTAATGTTATTAAATCTATTGTGTTTAATTAAAATCATGTATCCGATAATGTATTGATCTAAATTCAATATATTTCAAATTTTTCAGGGTTAACAACTTTTATACTTAGGGTTATCTGGTCATGTTATGGGCTTGAATCCGGATCTACGGTTGAGCTTATCAGATTTTAAATTTGACTCAAAACAATTGAGTCACTCAATTGTTAAGTGGACTCAAAATAAATTATGATTTGGGTTGTATTTAATCAATTAAATGAGTTTTAAATTGGTCGAATTTGACTAATTCTATTATCAGATATTTAAAAAAAATATTTATTTTAAATTTATAATTAGATTATGATGTTTTTAACATTTATCGACTGTGTTTAAAATAAATCGATTATGCGTTATTGTATGTTTTTCAATTTTTAATTTTAATTTTCATACGTGTAGATTAATTTGTTTTTGTTTATAGATTTGATTATCTAATATAATGTAAGGTATTTTATCAAATGAGTTTATTATTTATTTGTATTTAATTTAAATCTTATACATGGTACGACATACATTTAATCTTTTTTAATGTCAATCTCTATTAATGTAGATTAGTTTAATTTTATTATTTTATAAATAATAAATTTATTTTGAATTGTTTGTAGTTGTAAAATTATATTACAAGATTTCAGATTTTTTTTTTATCAAATGTGTTAGTATTCAATGAATTATCAATATGATTTAGTTGTAATTATATAAATTTAAATTACTAAGTAAATATTTTATAAATTACATATATATTTATATATTTGATAAAGCATTCTATTTAAAATTTCTCAGTATTTTTTGTTGACTTTTTAAATTTTAGTTATCTCTTTAAATAATTTTTGGAATGCTTCATATGTGTTTTATTTATTTAATGGTACAAGTACTATTCTCATAAAAGAAAAATATATGTATGTATGCATGTTTTATTAATTTTAAGTACTTTGTTCACATATTAATGTAGATTAATTTAATTTAATATATAATATTTTATTAATCGTAGAGTAAATTCAATTTGTTTGTAATCGTAATTTGAAGTGCAAAGCTCATTAATTTTATACATATGTGTATGTATGTATATACTTTATTAATTTTTAATTGAAATATGATATTAGAATAATATATTATTATATTATTATGTAATTTCAATGTATTATCTGGTAATGTTATTAAATCTATTGTGTTTAATTAAACCCATGCATCTGGTAATGTATAAATTTGAGAATTTTATTTTAATTTTCATTCACGTAGATTAGTTTAATTTACCTTATTCATTCTTTTTATGAATGAATTGTGCGTAATTGTAAATTTAGATTATGAGATTATTAAAAAAAAATTAAATTCGACGGTGGAATGACTTCTTAAGTAACTTGCACACACCTGAATTCTTTAATGGTATAAAGTATTTTAGGGTGTCCAATCACGGATTGCGTCTAAAGGTGGTGACTCCTGTTATGTTATTGAGAAACATAGACTACTCCATGGGATTATGTAACAAATTGGTTATTACAAGACTTTCCACGCACGTCCTTAAATGCAAACTTCTAACTGGTGCAAAGGCAGGTGAAAAGACGTTGCTTCCCCGGATGAGTCTAATTCCTTCTAATGTTAGGGTACCTTTCAAGTTTCAATGAAGGTAATTTTCGCTCATTATTTCATATGCGATGACGATAAACAAGAGTAAGGGTCAATCACTTTCGAACGTCGGCCTTTATCTGAAAAATCCCGTGTTCAGTCACGGTCAGTTATATGTTGTTGTGTCGCATGTCAACCATCGAAAGAGTTTGAAAATATTAGTTTGTGGTGATAACGATTTAGAATCGAACATGACCAATAATGTAATGTACAAAGAAGTATTCAGTAACGTATAATCTTAACGTTATATATATATATATATATATATATATATATATATATATATATATATATTTGTGGATTCGATCTATAATTTATGTAGTGTGAGTTTTTTTAGTTATTTCTCTTCATCTCTATGTCTCTGTTTATTTATATTTCCACATAGTAAATAATAATAAAAGTAATATTAATATAATTTATATTTTTATATTTTAGTTGTCTGCCCGTGCATCGCACGGGTATAAAAAAAAAAAGTTAGAACTTAATAAAAAGGAGTGGGGTTGATTTAGTAAAGCATGTAGTTTTAGTAAATGGTGGGGTGAAAATAACATTACCATTTTTAAATATGGAGGTACATTTTTTCTATAACAAAAGGTGAAAAGTAATTATAAATAAATTTCAACCATGTTACCATCTCCATTGGACCAAAGTCCTTTCTGTCGTAAGAATTACCATTTCTTAAAATCTTCACTCATCTCTAAATGCATAATATCACGAGTCGATCGTTAATACCTGCATTTAATTTCATGACATCACCAGGTCTCATGCTGACCTTATTAACGGGTTTAATCTACTCCACATTAGGTCCGCTGGTAAGCGATACATGAATTTGAAGTGTGACCAAACTCTTTTGAGGTTTCCCACACACAACTACCACTACAAAAAAATAGACAATACCGATGAAATTTACTGATAAATTCAATCCCTCGACACAAACCATTGGGATAACTGATGGACACTGAGAATATGCCCCTGGGGAGAATGCCGATGGACTTACCAAGGGATTGAGCCAATTGGAAAAAATCCTGCCGACATTCCGTTGATTATATATGGCATCAATTCTTATGCCATAATTTAACAAGAAAGATGTCGATGGTTCACCGACATCATTTGTGCCGACAGATGATGCCCGTTAGTGATATTATAATTAAAAAAAGATTTAAAGCGCCAACAACACATAGTCGTCAGCATTTCTAAACAAAATGATACATTTTGTTTGTACCGAGGGGCTCACCGATGGTGAAAACTATTGGCAGAAACCTTAATTATAACAACAACTGTGAGCGCGCTTCTTATTTGTGAAATAGAAAGAAAAATAAAGAAAAAGTGGAGAAGAGAAAGAAGGTTGAAAAAGGAAGAAGAAAGAAGAAGCCCGCTATTGCTGCCACCGTCCAGACTCGCCACCGTTGTTGCTGTTTCCAGATTGCTACTTTTTGCTCCACCGTGCCCACTATTGTTGTAGCATTCTTGTTGTTGCCGCTCGTCGTCATGTTATTGTGTCGCCGCCCATCATCGCCGTCGCGTTGCTGTTGCCACCGAGCTCCATTGCTGCCGGCAAATTCGAAGGTAAGAGTCGTTTTTTTTATTTCAATTTAATTCAAAATGAACGAATATTTTGTAATTATATATTTTGAGCTGAATTTGTGAATTGTAGTCTAGAGATTTTGAATTGTAATTATAATTGATTTTGAATTGGAGTTTAGAGTTTGAATTAAGGTTCAACTATGTTTAAATTTAGGGTCTAGGTTTGATTATTAGATTTGGATTCAAGTTGGTTTCAATCGTTAATTATTATTAAAATTAGGTTGAATTTTAATTATTTAGATAATTATGGTTGATTTTAAAATTTAGGGTTGATTTAGGGGTTAATTAGGAGTTATTTTAAATATTATGGTCAATTTGTAATTATCTAGATAATTATAATTATCTAAATTATCATACTTATTTTGGGTAACATTCTTGGATTATTTCGGTTCTATGGAATTTATTTTATGATTATTTGTTAATTTATTGGTGTTGCGCTTGTTTGATTTTGTGATCATTTGGTGTTGTGGTGATGTCCATGGTTGATGACGTGGTTTACAGCGCCGGTTGGGAGGTTTTGTCCTTTCATCAAGGATTTGAGATTTTGATATGTGGTGGTGAATGTTGTATTTAATATATTTTGAATGCTTATTTTTTATGTTGTGTTGATAACATATTAAATTATTGTAAACAAATGAATTGATCTCGTGATTCACAAACTAAAAAATTCAATAGGTAATCTATTCATTTATCGACAGATCAATTACACCAACTGACGATATTTGTGGATATAACTAATTATCATACTTCAATTCCCCTTTCTCAAACACCTTAGATCCGTTTGAGACTTAATATCAAAACGAGAGTTTGAGACTAAAATTCTAAATTATTTACTTATACGGAAAGTTTGAGATTGTAATTGTAATGCGGTTATCATTGCATGTGTTTGTGAACTTTTAGATTTCAGTTTCTATCTCTATTTTGTTCACGGGTATACTAGACTATATGTATACTTGTAGAATTAAGGGGAGGTGTTGCCAAAATTTTAAAGCCCTCAAAATCTCGATTTTAAGTTTGAGCGAACGAGAAATTAGAAATATAATATATTAAGATCATTCTCATTTTTAAACATATGCAGTGTTTTTCATGGAGGACGTAAAACGCTGTCAACATAATATTACAGATGATGGGCTCAACGAAATTAGAAAATGAACTTGCCGATTGGTTCGAAAACTACGTGAGCTCATTTGAATCAATTTACATGTCATATATATCAATATGCAATTGATCTTTTAATAAATAATAAACTATATGATGTTCCGCCATTATAAGCACAAGATATCTTCAACAATGTTACAGATGAGTACATTAAGAGTCTCTCAATAGGTCCATCAAGATGTGTGATTACATGTCATGGTTTCAAGATAAATGGATACATATTTCACACATTGCATACGGATCAAAAAGATCAACTTTGAGCATTGGCGTTTGTGTAAGAAGAACAAACTATGAGGACCACAGGTATGATCATTACGGTCATCTTGTAGAAGATGTGAGACACTGATATATAGGGTTGCCCAAGAGAACACTTGTTCAAATGTGAGTGGTTTGATCCAGCTCCCACAGACACAAGTATTGATCCTCAATATAAGCTCGTTAATGTCAAACATAAGTGTAGGTTCAATCGTTATGAGCCAACTCATACTTGCTGGCCAAGCAGTTCAAGTTTACTACTGCCCGTATTCGGGTTTGAAATGAGACAAGATAGATTGGTTGGCAGCGTATAAACTTACAGATAGATTGTTTGGGATGGGTTGGGAGGCCACTACTTATGAGACTTTTGTTGCTATACACCAGAATCATGATGACACATGTGTTGACCATAGATCAGAGCAGACAACTATACGTATATATATATGTGTGTGTGTGTGTATGTGTGTACATGTGAGCTGTCAGTTTTGTATCTCAGGTGGAGTTTCAGAGACGTTTAGATGAGAGACGTGCTACATCAAAGGACCCCGACATGGATATTGATGAGGACGAGGTTTATCTTGACATTGTCGGGGTGAAGAAGGGTCGACATTACGTCTTCGACTGTCGGGGGAAGTTTGTAGCTTTGAGGGTTTTTGAGGCGAGAATTCTTCCTCTAAACCCAATAATCGTGTCATGCAACTTCAGGCATAGAAAGAGGCGCATGAGCTGGCCCACCAGGATGAGGCTATCGCTGCAGCGATGCCCTAGTTTGCGTCTCAGTCTCAGTAGCCTCCTCTGCTAAATCAATATTCTTATTAAGTAATTTAACTTTTTGTCTTTATTCTTTAATATTGCAAACTTGTAATTACTTTTTCATGAATATTTGTACTTGGAGAAATATGTTAAAAATATTTTCATTTGAACTTTTGTTTTTCGCTTTTTAATTTTTGGCAGCTTCACTCATATAAATATGAACATATAAAAAATAAATTAAGAATACACGACAAGTTCCCATAAATATTTTTTTGAGAAATTAAGTGTGCCGATGGATGGCTATCCATCGTCACTTAGCGATGGAAAAACCCGCTGACAATCACCAATGGACAAATATCCATCGACCACTTATAAATGGGAATTATATGTCAGCATGTCAATGCTATATGTTGACATATAATACATGCGACGGTCGTGGGGTATCCCGATAAGCTGTCTATTGGCATTCCCCTCGGTAACAATAACAACGGGCAACAATATCCGTCGGCGCTGAGCTACTAAAGAGGAAAATATTGACGGATCAAATCCATCGGCGTATTCTTCTTCTTCTTCTTCTTCATTTTTTTGTGTGTGTTATACACCACATTAAGGTTCTTCCAAGTTCTAACACCTCCTCTGTGGAGGACAATGAGTAAAATATTGTTCATTCACTCGTTATGAACGAAAGTCGATGTTTCTACTCTGGTCCGCATGTCCTTCACGCATGGTTTAATTGGTAACTTAAAGAAAATGGGATACTTTTATGTTTGTGCTAAAGAAAATATTTATTATCATTGCATCACATAATTGGGTAGTTCTCTAATCTATCTCCTTAAATCCAAATGAAACAAGTCATGCACAAATAAATCATTCAAAGATTGCTTTCAATCTTGGCATACATAACATGATTAATGTCTCTTCTTTCTTGGCAAGAGATTCTTCAGCATCTAATTCTCTAATGGGGACGATAGAAAATGTGCGTTCTTGAAGGTCTTCTTTAATATTGAGTTTGGTACCTTTCATCATTACAATTAGATTTTGAATTTCAATCATTACAAGATCAACACTCCCTCTGATCTGGTATGTGTTAAAACTTGTGAGCTCATCAAGTATTGACACTTCATTATTATTTGAGCATTGCACGAGCACTTTGTATTCATTAGCTAACTGAACAAAGATTTTTGCCAGATCATTTGCCCACTTTGTTTGGGTTTCAGTGAAGATTAACTTCAATGGCCCCCTTCAAGAGTATGTTAAGTGGAACATGTTGGTGGTTGTGTAGTAGTGTATTACTTGATTATTAGCTTCATTGTAGTAGTACTAGTCATAAAATTAGCTAACATTCATCCAAGAAGAATCACTTTAGAAATTGAAAAAAGTTAAAAGTTCTTTATACTTATCTTTGATCCCACAAACTCCCCTTCAACAATGATGAGAGCTATGAAAATTGTCGTTGAATGGTCTTGAGAAAACTAGCCAGATATGTAGGAGGACGCTCATATAATTTAGGAACTCGAAAGTACTAATATTTTTAACAATTTTTTTCAAAAGTATTTGAAAAATTGAAACCCCCTTTTGAATTATGCCACTAATATTTCTTCTTTAACACACATATTCTTCTATTTTTTAAAATAATAGATTGGTTGGAGATTTTATACTTCAATACTTATTAAAAATCTATGATAATATTAAAAAAAAACTTGGTTGTGATTGACTTTTTTATAAGTAGTTATTGACAAGTCCACCCACTAAAACAAAATCGTCAAACTCCAATGGAAAATATCCGTTGGAATTCAATACAAATTTCCGTTGGAATGCCTAATTCCAACAAAATTTCCAACGGCCATTAGAATTTGCGTTGGAATTTATTCAAAAGATTGACAATTCCAACGGAAATTAACCAATGGAACTTCCATTGAAATCTATTTTCTGTAGGAATATCGTTGGAATTTGGTGATTCCAACGGCAAGTTTTTCAATGATAAATTATATTCCGTTGGAAATTTTGTTCATTCCAATGGAAATTTGTATTGAATTCCAACGAATATTTCTGTTGGATTTTGACAGTTTTTTTTGTAGTGACCTAGCCGCCATCTGAGTATGTACTTTATGTGGTACCACTTACTCTTTAAAGTGGTGTTTATGTTAGAACATGATGTTACACTTACAACATGCATTATGTTTAGTATTTTATATATAAAAAATATAAATATCATGTTCATATGCATTAATTCTTTCTATACATGAGGTTCATGCAATATTTCTAACCTTAATCTCTATTATCATAAATCGATTTAACATCATTCTTTATGTTTAGACTTTATCATCAGAGTCCCTATACCCAAGTCCCTTTCGACACTATTTTGCATGTTGATCCGATTTCTTGAAAGAGCAACGAGATAGGTTCAATATGATTATTGGTGGCCCAACTTTTTGGACACATCATTTGTGAAAAATAATTTTTTTTATTCTTATTGGAGTTGAATTACATAGATTGAGTGGAGACACCAATCCGTGTTAGTTTATTCTATAATTTTAATTATTTCGAGAGATAAATTAACTAACTTTTGTGATGGCTTTATAGGGTAGAGAAATATAAAAAAAAATCAAATGTTATTTACGAGGAGCAAGGACATCAGTTGAAAACATGCCATGAAATCTCTTCATCTCATTGTTTTCTCTTAATTTATCTCCAGGTCTACTTAATTGTTTTGTTTAATTAGTTTAATTTCTTAGCTTAAACATAATTTTCATCCAACTATTGATATTCTAAATGTTTCTACTAGGAATGTAATACTTAATAGAGTAATTAGTAGTCTTTGTAAAGATGACCTTACTCCCCACTATTCATCGAAAGCCCATACACTTGCGGTGTTTAAAAATCAGGCAAACAATTTACCGAGGCTAGAATCATGTACCTTACAATTTTATTATTATTATTATTATTATTATTATTATTATTATTATTATTATTATTATTATTATCTCCTCCTTATTTCCATTTCTCCAAGTTGGTATATCATAGACTCAGATGCATGATGTACCAAACACCTGAATAGATGTACAAGTGACGCGTGATTAATATCAAGGTTCTGAAAATCAGACCGGTCATCAAATCAGTTAAACTACAGGTTCAAATATCAAGGTTCTGAAAATCAGACCGGTCATCAAATCAGTTAAACTACAGGTTCAAAGGTTCGACCGTGATCGAATAAGTAGTAATTAATTTTTTATTTTTAAATATTACATAATTAAATAATAAAGTAATGAGATCAATATTTACAGACAATAAATTTATATGACTAACTAAATACCTCAATCCAATTAAAAAACTAATTAATTAAAAAAGGCAACACCCAAGCCAAATCCAACATTAGCCAAGCCCAGTCCTACAATCAATGAATTAAGAAGAGAGACACTAAAATAGATTCACAACTAGACCTGGAGATTGGCAGGGAAAACCCCCCACATCTTTTCTCATCACTGCAACTTCTCTCACGAGACCCATTGAGTGTGGCACAAGCCATAAGGAGACATACATACCAAATCTTATAAAGCCCGATTAAGCTACTTACCGTTGGCTGATTTGCTCTAACTCATGATGGTCTCTGACATGGAGACACTAGATTTGTGGCGATGTCAAATATCGCAAAAATCGACCACCATTTTACAATTACACTGCTAGTTTGACCTGGCTTTTTGCACCGATTTTGGCTGACTTTAACTGGTTTGAATGATCATTGACCAATTTCTGGTAAAATGATTTTCCAAGGAGAATCGAACTGGAATGAGCATCGACTCCCTGTCCAATAGACTGGTGCGGTTCGATTTTCAAAACAATAATTAATATACGAGTGATGTATAATAAATATGAAATTATAAATTCATATTCATCACACATCTCTTACATATCCATCACATGTGATGAATATACAAGTGATAGTTATGAATATTTAAATATTTAAGTGATCGATGAATATACAAGTGATAATTATGAATAATTAAATATTTAAGTGATTGATTATATGAAATCATAAATTCATATTCATCACACATACAATGACGAATATGAAAGGGTTGTGTGACAAATATACACAAGTGGTGAGCAATTAATATATAAGTGGTGAATGATAAATACGAAATTGGGTGTATAGTTCACCGGCTGCATGATATAAATCGCCCATTCTCTCCACGATAATTAAAGAAAAATACAAATACTCGCCCAAAAAGGAAATAAATAAAAAGAAAAAAGGTTGCCAACATTGGATATTTTCTTTTGGAAACGATAAACACTAACCACTTTTCTGTTGTACTAAAAATATGACATTATTACCAGGAACATTGTGTTTGACTCGTCTAATTTAACGAGCTTGTTATAATTGTTTGATCAATTCAAACTCAATTTATTTGGATAGATCGAGCTCGAATGTCAAGTCATTTAGAAAGGAGAAGAAATATTTGATAAAGATATTTTTCTTAATTTTCTTTTTTTTAATGTAACATTGAAAATAAAATACATTTTAATGCGATCAAAAAGATTGGTGCCTCAAGAATAGGGGGTACTGACCTTGAATGTGAAGTCAGCGACCTCATCCACCTTTAATATATGCGCAACGACCTGATTGCGCGACCTGATAGATCTTGCAAAATAAAACTCAATCTAAGACGGTGGACGGCCCCGACGTAGGCCCTCCGATACTTAAGTTAGAGAGTGCTTGAGAGAGATGCGAGAGCTCCAAAAGTGAGATATGAGAGCTCAAAAACGTAGAATGTGAAATCAACTTAGAGAGAAAAGAATGAGGCATGAGTCCCCTTTATATAGATAAGAGAAGTATTCCCAATATAGGGTTTTCCTCTCATATTAAAACTATAATACCAAAAATAGCGACCGACTTGGAATTAGGATTCCTCCTGTATACTAAGTTCTCATAAATAATAGAACTCTTGCTGAATTACTATAATAGCCATGGGCCAATAACCATGTCCATATCAAAACCCGTCGTAAAATAGCCCATATTAGCCCGTTAAGGCCCAAGATCCATGAAGCCCAGCTCTCAACACTGAGCTACCACTAAGAGCCGAGCTGGCATAATAATACTTATATCATAAGAGCTCGCCACCTCGTATAAGAGCTTGCCACTCCCATACATCAGGTCACTACCCTTCAAAACAGACTGCCCAGCTCCCAGAAGGAATGCACCTTCTAAAAATGAGGTTGCTTATCAAAATTCACATAAATACCTGCATGTTGCCGACGTGAATATTTGATGTCGTATCAGCTAGTCCCCCACATTCTGGTTGGTTGAGGTAGGAAACCAAGTAGAATGTAATCATGAATTACCTCGAAAGTCAAACAGTCATGCCTTTTGAAAAAGGCACGGTACCCTTAGCCATCACTTCTCAGTTAAGATCATTAAATGCACCTCTGCACCATGTCGGGCACGCGTCGTCAGCCCATTACCTCGTAATATATTTAATTTTGTTATTCCAAAAATGAAAGGCCCACAAAAGACCCTACTAACTTTCCCGCCTACCGAAAAGCCTTTGTCTTTTCAATCTTTACGCCGCCCAACACAAAACACCTCTTCGCCTTCACTTACCCTCATTTACACAAAACAAGAGCAAAAATCACGCCATTTTTTCTCTGCACAAAATCCCTGCAAGTTTCTGCAAAAAATCGCCAGACAAGCTCAATCCGCACCAAATTCGTCAATCAAGATGATGAGTAAGTCCCCCTAATCCCTTGTCTTAATAATAATTACTCCAATTTTCTTGTGAATTTCTATTTTGCTGAGTGTGATTTGTCTGTCCTTTTCCTTCCCCATTAATTGGTTGACGATGAATATAGCTTCACCTGCTTCAGATTCCCAAAACCCTAATTCTCCAACCCTAGACGCATCATCTGACACTGAATCAATAGAAATTCCTCTTAAACGCCAAGGTAGAAGAAGAAACACACCTCACCCCAACCTGTATCCCGACCAGGTCTAACAGATGAACCGGAGGGAGACATTTCTTGAACCGAACTTCAAGCTCAAACCAGAGCTTTAACTTAACAAATTCCTGAAGGCGTCCCCATAGCGCAACCAGAAATACCTTCAACCTCTGGTACCTATAGTAACTATAGTACCTCCGTCGTCTCACGCCGACCTGCCTCCCCTTCCGCGAGCTACTAGAATAGCCGCGCAGAACCCTTGGGTGCTCCTTGATCGGAGTAACCCTGAAGAATTTGAAAAAGCACTTAACCTCCCAAAACTGCCAAAACAATATACTCCAATATCAACCAGACCGGCCTGAGCCGTCCTCCTTCCAATCATATCACACTTTTTAACGGACTCTTAAGAGCGGGATTCAGATTTCCCCCACATTGGTTTTTCGTTGCCATATAAAACCCTGATCCAAATGACCTCTAATTCCATTATATTTCTTGTTGGGTACTTAATTTTATGTGCATACCATAACATACAACCTGGCCCAGGTTTTTTCCATTTTTGATTTCAAGTAAAATACCAAAAAAGGTTCTTTCTATCTTTCTTCACACCAGAAAATGCGCTTCTTAGTGAACCCATCATAAAAAGTGCACGAATGGTGGTCAAAATTCTTTTTTATCCACAATACCGAAACCTGGACATTTCTCACCGAATGGCAAACTTCAACTCCCGAATTGGACACAACACTCTCTCCTAAAAATCAGCTCGCACGTTGCCAACAGTACATCGACCTACTTTCTGAGTGGAACAAATGCCCCTATAATGTGATGAGACTCACAGAGTGGGATTCAGAGAGAGTCTACTCCTTTGTAAGTTTTAATCTAGCGACCTCTAGAAATGGCGAGATCTGAATTCGGTAGGTTTTATCATATTTAAATCCTTTAATTTCATCCTCACACCAGAATAGACTAACATATTTCTCTTATTTGCACAGAGAATATCATTGCTAGTTGCCGATCATTGAGCTCGGAGGGAGGAGTCACCATCCAACCGGACTCAAGCCCGGCAGTGACGTCGGCGATGCGACCTCCTGTTATTGATGTTGATCAAGAGGTGGAGCTCGCCTTAGCTGCGAGAGATGGTCGAGAGGATCTAACCGACCCTGAAGAGCAAATCCACTTCGAGAGGGGCTCAATAAGGGGAAAGGGAAAAGAAAATCCATCAAGCGCACTCCTCCACAACATGATCCTCCTGCTCCAAAACGCCGCCGCGCTCAAACTCCAAGGGCGTCCTCCTCAAGTCC
Organism: Phtheirospermum japonicum; assembly: GCA_014905375.1. Lineage (NCBI taxonomy): Eukaryota > Viridiplantae > Streptophyta > Magnoliopsida > Lamiales > Orobanchaceae > Phtheirospermum > Phtheirospermum japonicum. The sequence goes on along the minus strand of BMAC01000425.1, from coordinate 450,463 downwards.
CCCAAGCCTGGAAAAAGGGCTTGCTCAATGCCAGGATGCCGAGCAACTCAGATCTTTCCTTCATAACCACATAAAAGCTCAGGTAATCTATCATCCTGAAATAACTTTACCTCGATATCCTTATAACTCCTAACACATATTTGTCACCTCTTATAAAATAGCTGGACCCTTTGGTAAATTCTCTCTCTAGTCATTCTTTCACGACAGAGGGTCCAGCATAAAAGCAAACTCAACAGTTGTCCTTGGCTCAAGGAGATCTGGATGAAGCTCATCATCAACTGACGACTTGGGAAGAAGAACTACATGTCTCCAAGAGCTAAGTAGAGACCTTGAGGGATGAATGTGCCAGATTTGGGAGTCGATTGGAGAAGCTAGAAGAGCTACTGCAGGAGAAAGAGAGGCAGCTACATGAAGTAGCCCGCATTGCTCGGTAATAGGGGGTTGCTGAAGAAAAAGTTTAAGACCGAGATGAGGGAATAAATGAAGGTCGCCGTACATTTCTGAAGAGCGAGGTGGGCAAGAAGTTCATAGAAGCCTACAAGAGCGAGCTGATTAATACGTACAAGAACACCACAAACTTTCTGGGTAAGATGGGGAGAGGAGCCCAAGAATGGTTCGACTTTGTCGTGCAACGGACCAAGGCTCAGCTCGCCAAAGCCAATATTCAGTTTGAATCGGATGTGGAGGCCATGGACGGTAAAGGTAAAATGGTGTAAGGGCAATGTAATCTTGAAGGCGGGGCTTGCTGCCGAGCTTGAGACCCCTGTAGATGAATTGGTCCCGGGCTACAACCCTACCTGACCCTTTGAGATTTATTTGTAACTTATTGCCCTCTTTAATTTCAATCTGCCATGTATGAACAAGTATAACTTGATAATTTCCTGTTTATGATTTTTATTGTGCACAACCTATCTCATAACAGATAAACCTGCCATAAGGTGGTTATAAAAACATCTCAAAACCATCGATCGAACCATACCTCACCGTGAATAATATGAACCCAAAGATAATTAGGTCGCAAAAATGTGATTAAGAATAAATCAAAGATAACCAAGACTATACATAGTCCCCCCAAGTTGCTGTATTATGAACGAAAACCAATAACCTTAGTTTCCCCGCAGCGTCGTACGAACCTGCTTTCCGCATATATAACATAATCGAATTCAAACGTATAAAGATCGCAAAGAGTCTGTAAATCATACTAAAAAAATCTTCTAGTAACATGCAAATCAAAATATGTTCATAACCGAAGGAAAACATGTAAATCAAACATGCCTCCCTTCCAAACATCCCAGAGTATGTAAGTCAAACATACTCAGGGATACATAAAAACATGTAAAACAAACATATTCTTACATAAGACCAAATAAATCACACAACTCACATAAGACCAACAAATCACATAACTCACATAAGATCAAATAAAGAATATAAGACCAAATAAGTAATATATAATTCAAACATAAGTACTGAGAGGGAACATGTAAGTCAAACATGCCTCCCCTCAAAACATCCCAGAATATGTAAATCAAACATATTCAAGGATATGTGAAAATATGTAAATCAAACATGTTCTCACCCAAACCATCCATTACCATGACCATAAATCCAATCACCGACCTGATAAGAGCATCGGGACTTAACCATAAAACCATAAAAATTCATAGAGTGCCATAAGAAATCCTTTATTCACCGCTGATGAAAGTCAGCCCACAATTTGTAACAAGAGGATGAGTCCATCGCCGACCTAAAGGAGCGTCAGCCCATGATAAAAATAAGTAAAGATAGAAGTGTAAAAAGTACGAGCCTGTCGTCCAGAGAGCTAGGCTTAATACTTCTTCAAGTGGCAGATATTCTAGCTTCTTGGTAAAGCTTTTCCTTTTGCATCTTCGAGCACGTATGCTCCCCCTTGTAATATCTTGATAACCTTGAATGGTCTTATCCAATTTGGACCCAGCTTCTTTGTGGTGTAGATTGCATCAGCGCACTTCCAGACGAGGTCGCGACCTGGAAGTATCGTCGTTTTACTTTTCTATTACAGGCCGTCTGGATTCTTTGTTTGTATCTTACCACACGTGCTGCAGCCTTGTCGCGTATCTCATCAATCGTTCCGATAGCTCCTTTGGCTAGTCATTCATTTTCTTTCTCGTTGAATGTTGATAGCCGATGTGATCCTCCAACTATTTCTGTCGGGATAACATCTTCCATACCATAGACTAGACTGAAAGGTGATTCGCCTGTAGTAGTTCGCAGGGTTATTCGATAAACCCATAAGACGGATGCGATCTCTTCATACCAAAGTCCTCCTGCTTTTTTCAGTCGCAATTTGATTCCCTATACGATAATATGGTTAGTGTCTTTAACTTGTCCATTAGTTTCAGGATGTGCCACAGTGGCAAATCGCTGCTTCATCCCCATTTTTTTGCACCATTCCTGGATCATCTGCCCATTAAATTGGTTTCTGTTGTCCAAGACTAGCACCCTTGGAACGCCATACCTGCAAGAAATACTGTTAAAAATAAAATCCATGATATCTTGCTCGCCAATGCCCGTCACAGCCTCGACCTCCACCCACTTTGTAAAGTAGTCTATCGCGACCACCAAGTGGCATTTGTTGACGGGCGTTCTTGGAAAGGGTCCCGCAATGTTAATCCCCCATTGCACGAAGGGGAAAGGCGAGCTCATAACCATCATATCCTTCGCGGGCACATGAACGATGGGCGCATGCATCTGACATTTTCTGCAGGTTATAATGAGTTCGCCCGCCATACCTTTCATCCCCGGCCATAAGAAACCAGCTCGCAATGCTATCCCCACCAATGCTCTACTTTTCGCGTGGTCTCCATAGTAACCTTCGTGTATTTCTCGCAGCACCTCCATACCTTCCTCCTTCGCCAAAAACTTCAAGCATGGGCCAAATCGCGACCTCTTGTATAGATCTCCGTTCATCAAACAAAAACATGTCGCCGTCCTGGCTTCCTTAGTCGACAATTGTGTATCTATGCGATCCCCTTATCAAGGGTCCCCCGAATGGTGTCCACCAATCTTCCTTTGCATCAATCTCCATAACCTCCTTCCCTTTGTCCACACTGATGTAACTCATCTCCATTAATGTGACTTTTCTTGTGTCACAAGTACCCAGTGTTCTCGCTATCCTGGCGAGTTGATCCGCCTAAATGTTATCAGCCGTGATAAGTGCTCTAATTTAAACTCCTCAAACTGTATCACCCCTTCCTTTAGCTTCTTCAAATATTCCTGCATGCGTACTTCCCTTGCCTCAAAGGACCCATCAATCTGACGAGCTACCAATTGTGAGTCATTGTAAGCTTTAGTTTTTCGCGCTTCTAGGTCGCTTGCCATCTTTATACCCTGTAGCAGTGCCTCGTACTCCGCTTTATTGTTGGAGGCCTTAAATCCCAGTTTGATCGCAAAATTGAGATTTTCTCCCTCCAAACTAGTCAAAATAATACCTAGCCCGGCTCCCGATGCCATGGTCGATTCATCTGTATGTAGTAGCCATGCTTTCTGTTCTTCCTCCTGTTCGGCAGAGCGCACCATCTCTTGTAAAAAGTCCACTAACACTTGTGCCTTGATAGCTATTATAGGCTCGTATAGCACGTCATATTCACTGAGCTCCACCGCCCATTTCACCGGCCTTCCTGATACGTTCAGATTACTTAAAACTTGTTTGAGTGCTAGGTTGGTGCGTACCTTAACCTTGTGGCCTAAAAAATAAGGCTAAAGATTACTCGACGTATAGACCAGTGCAAATCCACCTTTCTCCAGCTCCGAGTAGTTTAACTCTGCTCCTCTCAACATCCTACTAACATAGTAGATAGGCTTTTGCACGCAAGCATCCTCCCTAATGAGGATCGAGCTTACAGCCTCCCCATCAGATATATATAAAACTAAGTCCTCGCCTGTCATCGGTTTGGTCAACAATGATATTTCTGCCAGATATTTTTTAAGCTTATCAAAAGCTTCTGCGGCCTCTCTCGTCCATTCAAACTTGGATCCCTTCCTGAGCGTCTTAAAGAAGGGCACGCCTTTTTTGTCGACCTGGAAATAAAACGGCTGAGACCTGCAATTTGACCAGTTAGTACCTGCACGTCGCATACCATTCGTGGGTGTAGCATCTCCATAACAACACACACTTTCTTCGAGTTTACTTCGATACCTTGTTCCATCACCACGTACCCCAAGAAATTTCCCGATCGCACACCGAATGCACACTTATTTGGATTAAGGCGCATGCCGTATTGCCTTAGTATAGTAAAGGCCTTTCGTAAGTCCTCCACATGTGAATCTTCCTTTTTTCTCTTCACCAGCATATCATCTACATAAACCTCCAAAGTGGACCCTAGCAAGTTTCTGAACATCTTATCCGCCAGCCTCTAATAGGTCGCACTTGCATTCTTCAACCCAAATGGCATAAAAACGAAGCAATAAGTACCCGTCGAGGTGACAAAGCTAATCTTAGGCTGATCTTTCTTCGCCAATGGGATTTGATGGTATCCTTGTGATGCGTCCATCATACTTAACAGCTCGCAGCCCGAAGTTGAATCGACCAATTAATCAATGCGTGGCAGTGGGTAATGATCTTTTGGGCATGCCTTGTTTAAATCACGAAAATCCACGCACATTCTCCACTTTTGCCCAGGTTTAGGCACCATCACAACATTGAACAAGTATTCTGGGAATTGAATCACTCGGATGTGCCCCGCTTTTAGTAACTTATGCACCTCCTCCTCGATCACCTTATCTAGTTCTACCCTGAAGTGTCTCCTTTTTTGTCGAACAGATCGCACTTTCGGATCAACATTCAAATGGTGTTGCCCGACCTCAAGGGATACTCCTGGTAGCTCTCCGTCCCCAAAGGCAAAAATATCCCAAAATTCCCTCAACAATGCTATTAGCTCATCTCTTATAGTTTATGTCATCGGGTTCCTATTTTGGTGGTGCACTCTAGCCTGCCCTCTTCCAGTGAGATTTCCATGAGTTTTTCATGCGTGCGGACATAATTCTCCTCCTCCCTCATCTTTTTGGATCTAAGTACTCCTTCTCGTAAATCTTCCGTTCTTTCTCACTTGTTTTCATTTATACCCTTTATAACCGTCATCTGATAACACGATCAAGCGACCTGCTGTTCTGATACAACTTCCCCTACCTTATCTCCCGCCGGATATTTGATACTCATGTGGTAAGTAGAGGTGATCGCCGGGAACGTGTTGAGGGCAGGTCGTCCCAATATTGCATTGTAAGCCGATTTCTCTTTCATGATAAAAAATTTCAGATCCTTCTTTACTCTCGGTTCACCCTTTTCCAAAACCACAGGGAGTGACAGCTCGCTTTCAGTGATAACCTGTGTCCCATTTAAAGCATAAATCGGGGTATTTACCGGTCGTACCTTTACCTTCAGGTTCATCTGATCTAGACATTCCCAGTATATAATGTTGACTGAGCTCCCATTGTCTACAAACACCATTCCAACTTTGTATCCTGCTATCTCAACTTTAATCACTAGTGCATCGTTATGTTCCCATCTGCAGGCCACGCCGTTCATTAGGGCCAAACGAGATTATTGGTCCTGAGGTCAGGGGTCGCCCATTAATGGCAACGACCTCATATGGTCCAGGGCGAGCTGCTTTAGCATGTCTTTTTCGTGCGTTATTTGTATCTCCATTCGTGGGCCCTTCTGAAATCATGTTGATCCTTCCTTTATTATCTCCCCCTGTCCTTCATTGTTCATTCCATTTTTGACCTCCTTGTTGTGGTTGCCTCCCAACCTAGTTCGGAGGTGGTGGGGGTAGCGGCTGCGCTGGTTCTCGTGGTTCTCTATCTCTGTATATGACCTCCTTTAGATGTCCTGCTTTGATGAGCCTTTCAATTTCCTCGCGCAAATGCCTGTAACGCTCGGTGGAGTATCCGTAATTATTGTGGAACCTACAAAAGAACTCAAATTTTGGGTTAGTGGGAGATCGCATATAGCTCTCTGGCCATCTTACTTCATCGGGTATCTGCTGCTCCATGATTGCGAACACCTTCACTTGTGGGTATGCCAAGGGAGTGAAATCTTCTTCTCTCCATTCTCTCATATCGGCCCTAGTTGCCGCTCCCCTACCTGCACCAGTGGTCAAGAGTCCTCGAACCACTCGTCTTGGTTCCCTCCTGGGCTCCGAACTCTTAGAGATAACTTTTTTTGAGTCCGCGACCTCTACCCCAAAATGCAATCTAAATTAATCCTCAGTTTCCTCCACCTGTATATATTTATCGCACCTGTCTAAGACTTCCTCATATGTTCGTGCAGGTCGTTTTGCTAGAGATTTACGTAAATCTTTCCTTCTTAACCCTTGCTGAAGTGCTCCAGGCTTCATCTCATTGGTGTTTGTTGGTACTCCAAAAGTAGCCTTAGTAAATCGATTGACATAATTTTTTAGACTTTCCCCCGATCGTTGTACCATTGCAAAGAGAGATTGCACGGTTTTTTTGTGCTGCTTAGCGCTAGCAAAATGCTTTAAAAAGGCTGCCTCCATGAATTGGAAGCTGGTAATTTTCCTGGTGGCAACTGATGGAACCAGTCTTTTGCTATTTCCCGTACGTGGATAAAAAAGCTCGACATGCTATAGCATACGTGTATTATCTTAGTACCGCCTCATTCTCGAAACCCTTCACATGCCGCGTGGGGTCGGAAAACCCCTCATACTGAAACTTTAATATTTTGTAACCGCGAGGTAGTGTTGCTCTTAATATATTTTCTAAGAAAGGGTGTCCTATAGATTCGTCAGGTCCAGTTCCGGCAACCTGTCTCTGCAAAGATAGTAACGTCTTCTACATGTCTCTAAAGGCCCGGGTACTTGGCCCCACTTCATCGTCCTCATCCTCTTCATAGCGCCGACCTCAACATTTGTAAGATCTCCTTCGCGGCCTATAATCCATGAATGGTTCCGCTATCACTGTCATCCTCTTCTTCTTCACGAATTCGGCGTTTATAAGATTTTCGCCTTGTTCCCTCACCCTTAATTCGCTCATCTTGATCGTCGTATTCCCTTTCATCCCGCAGGGTCCGCTGTTTATAAAGTTGACCACGCGACCCCCCATCTACGCGTAATCGATCGTCGATATATCATCATCGGATGATGGTACGAAATCCACTGGATATCTTCGTCTTCCTGAACTTTTAAGCAGCTCGTCACTTGGCCTCCATGGTGAGGATTTATGCTTCTTTTTTGGCCCGCGGTTAACGACTCTGGCGTGTATTCTTCATCCGCTCAATCATCTTTTCCTTTTTCACCATCACCTCGACTTGCCTTGTCTTCAGAATATCATCCAATTCCCCTTGTTTATCTGGAGATACCAATCCCATCAAGCTTTCAAGGAGTCCCTTGTCGACATAGCAGGGTTTGTATTCTGGTAGCTCCTTCCATTCCTTCGTTCCTATGTGTATGGCTTTTTGTTTAATCACGTCCGGAGTCTTCTTCTTATGTTCTTCTTTTGGCTGCTTCATCTTTTGCTTTCCTGGTGAGGATGGTGGTGTGGTCGTCGTTTGGTCTGTTTCCATTAGCGGTGGTGTTTGTTCTTTCCCGATGTCTCCTTCTTTCGTCTTATTTGCTTCCCCATAAAAACTCAGGTTTCGAGGTTTGATACCTATTCTCTTCATGGTTTGCTTGTTAAAAATCTGACGTCTTTCACTCAAGGACTCGATATCCCTCTTTCCCACAGACGGCGCCACTTGATGCGACCAAAAAGATTGGTGCCTCAAGAATAGGGGGCACTGACCTTGAATGTGAAGTCAGCGACCTCATCTACCTTTAATATATGCGCAGCGACCTGATCGATCTCCAAGGAGCTCCTGGCAACCTGATAGATCCTGCAAAACAAAACCCAAGCCAAGGTGGTGGACGGCCCCAACGTAGACCCTCTGATACTTAAGTTAGAGAGTGCTTGAGAGAGATGCGAGAGCTCCAAAAGTGAGATATGAGAGTTTAAAAACGTAGGATGTTAAATCAACTTAGAGAGAAAAGAATGAGGCTTGAGTCCTCTTTATACAGATAAGAGAAGTATTCCAATTTAGGGTTTCCCTCTTCTATTAAAACTAAAATACCAAAAATAGCGACCGACTTAGAATTGGGATTCCTCCTGTATGCTAAGTTTCTATAAATAATATAATTCTTTCTGAATTACCATAATAGACATGGACCAATAACCATGCTCATAATCAAAACCCGACAGGACCCCATAGAATAGCCCATATTAGCCCGTTAAGGCCCAAGATCCATGAAGCACAGCTCTCAACGCTGAGCTACCACTTAGCGCCGAGCGGGCATAATAATACTTATATCATAAGAGTTCACCACCTCGTATAAGAGTTTGCCAATCCCATACATCAGGTCGCTAACTTTCAAAACAGCTCGCCCAGCTCCCAAAAGGAATGGACCTTCTAAGAAATGAGGTCGTTTACCAAAATCCACATAAATACCTGCATGTTGTCGACGTTAATATTTGATGTCATATCACATTTAAATATACATAATTAATATTCATGAAAGTTCGATAATGTTCGCAAATGGACTAATATTGTTCAATTAACAGATGAACTGATTGTTTTGTTCAAGTTCAACTCAAATATATAACGAACGAGTTCATTTAGGAACTTTAAAGACATATTAAGATTTTTTAAATCCTGATGTATTTAATTAAAATATTTTAAAACTTATAAAAGTTTTGAGTTATTTAATTGAGATTTACATGCATTATTAAATGTCCATAAAAGTCTCGAGGTATTCATTTGAGATATTTTGAATTCTTAAATTGTCATGAGGTATTTAAAAAGTCAAATACTTTTTGGATTTGTAATTTGACTGGATTTTCCTAGATTTCTAAGTTAATTATACATATAAAATCTCATTACCAAATCCCATCTTTAAACATGAGAGTTTACAAAATTTTTATAAACTCCCTACAAATATGTAAAATAAATAAAAATAAAAAAAAGTCCATACAAATCTTACAATGAAACAAATTTTATAATATCTCTGAAAGTTTCAAATGAATACAATCCCCTTAATCAAACTCGAGCAAGGTCGAACGAATTTCTATCAGCGAACGTTCGGTTCACTTACAATTCTACCTTAATTACACCCTAGCTTCAGTTAAGCATGGTTAGCTAGTTAGAGGTTGATCATGATATAAGTTAAAAATATCCATCTCAATGCGAAACAACGTTAGGTCTCGCATTAGTGTTCGTCACCAAACAAATTTCCCACCTCATACCTTTTCCTCACACGTGTCCCCCTCACCAGCTCTTAACCTGCGTCACAATTGACAACTAAACACAATGAATCAAAACTGCATGGGTAAAAAACGCCTCACCCTTTACGAGCGACTATCCGCCAAACTGAAAACGACGACTTTTGCTTTCGACTGTAAGCTTATTTTTCAAAAACGTTAAAAGTAACGGAAAATTTACAGGCAAAGCGGAGAGTTGGAGAAATTAGGGAGATTTAAACGAAATTAAAATTCACAGAGGGAGAAAACTTTCTCCCTATCTCCCCCTCCGATCAGATCGGACACCTCGCACTCCCGTTTGCTTCAGAAAGGGAAATAAAAATATTTCCTAAGTTTCAAATATTTCTTTTTTCCTTCTAATTTTGCTATTTGCAATCGACACCGTCACAATTGCCCCCTTTTCTGTTTGATTTATGTATATAGACGAATAGATAATTCATATGTGTTTTGGGTAACATTAAAGCGGTGATCTGGTTATTTCCGGAGAGTTATTGGGGTTTCTGCGATTGGAATTTAATGAAAAGGTGAGGATTTTAGAATGGCGTCGGCGCAGGTGTTGAGGAAGCAAGAGCATTTGGAAGCTGGAAAGAAGAAGGTATTTATTATTATTGTTTTGGTTTGATTTCATCCTTTTCTATTTTCAATTTGATTTTCCGATGGGCTTTTGCTAAAAATTCCAGTGATATCATTTAGTTTATCTAATAACATTGATTGCGGTTTATTTTTGGTGTGTGTTTGTGAGGAAGAAAGAAATGGGAGGGACACGGATTGGATGAAATATATAGGCTGTTTATTTTCGATCAATTCTAATTCTCAATTTAGTCCCAATTAGAGGTACTTCTGAAATAAAAAAGGAAACGGAAAAAGAAGGCACTTTTCAGTTTGTGGAGTTATTGGAATGCTCTGCTGCAATTAATTTAATTTGAACTTGCAGTGAATTTTAAATTTCAGAGAGAATTGTTGGCTGTTATGTTAAGACCATCCTTATATGTATGTCCACGGATTGCTTATTTGTGTTATTTCTATTGATTTCTCGTATCAGTTACTGCAGCCATCAGTTTTATTAGTTTTGTAATTATAGCAGTCTTACTGTAATATGGATTCAACATTGCAGCTAGAGGAGTTCCGTAGAAAGAAAGCAGCAGAGAAGGCTAAAAAAACTACCTCTACTAGTCATCCTCAAGCTTCTAACGTTCCACATGAAACACAACCATCAGAAACTGAACGTGCACGCCTTACTGATTCTAATGGAGTAGGAACTTCTGATGCACCTGCCGAAGATCGTCCGGATCCCTCACGCGTCGTTCCAATTATTGCATCTAAAGAATCCGATACTTTGATCAAAAGTGATTTTAATTCTTCCGCGGGTACAAATGAAAAACCTTCTCTTTCGGCTAGAAACAACGATATCAATTCATCTGTTCTAGAACATTCATACTTAAATAATGAAGAGTACAAGGGTGGTGTTGCTTCCATGGGTTCGGATGGATTTAGGACTGCTAAAGATAACTTTCAGCTCAGAAAGGATGATGATGGATCATCTGCTCAAGTTCCTTATGGGTTTGGATCTACTCAGGAAGTTCGTGCTTCCAGTCACTTTACTTACCATGGGTTGGATAATTACTCGTCATATAATACAGCTGGCCATGTCAATGATCTTTCACCTGGTAATTATGGTTCATCTGCTGTTTACACCTCTGATATTTTACCTAAGAATTATGTCAGCACTCTTCTGCCAGACAAGTTGGGTAGTAGTGAAAATAAGGTTAACAGCCTAACATCCTCACCTTACCAAGGTACATTTATGTTTGTTTTTGCTGCAACATGCTTGTTCTTATGTTACCCCTTTATGTCCCCTCTTCTTTGCTTTCAGAATTCTAACAGAGTATGTTGTTTCTATTTCTGTAAATTGTCTTTGGCCCTTCCTGTTGGGTGATAGAGTCCCTCCGTTCTACCTCAAGTACAATTGACTCTGCAAATGGACTTAAGCAAAAATTGTCTGCCTTTTCTGATGTGGGGGAGAAGAAATTCAGTGGTTCCATTGATTATATCGGGAGTATAAATCATTCATCTTCATGGATCTCTGACAATAGATATGCTGATCACAATTCTGATGCCCGAAGCTCATCTCCGCCTGCATCTGGGAGGAAGTCCCGTCCCTCCTTTCTTGATTCCATTCAGATCTCAAAAGGCCCTTCATCTTCTCCTGCTCTTTCTGGCGTTGAAAAAACTGATAAATTAGATTCCAAGGTTTACCCAGTTGATGGTTTGAGATCATCGTTTACCCAGCAACCTGGTAACTCTTCAATTGCATCTGGTGATGGGGTTGGCCTATTCAATAATGTCGTAGAAAACAAAAATGACTTTTTTTCACAGAAGCAGAACGAAGACTTTGCTGCTTTGGAACAGGTTTCTTTACTGCATTTTTTCTGTTGCCACAAGTTTTATTGTATTTTTGTTTGTTAGTTTGTTTGTGCACACACACACACACATTACATACATGCATATTTCCCTCTATTTCTTTTCTCATTGATTGATTATTCTAGTAGAACATGTGTTAATTTATCATATATGCGTGTTGAATGTTCGGGCATCTGGATGTCTTTCTTTTCTTGTCCATGAGATTAGTTCTGTTCTACGGCTGTCGAATTCAAAAGACATGTTCCCTAGTAGGTGGTTTGTTATGACAATAATTATAGTGAGATATTCAGAGATTTGCATTTTTGTTTAGCTTTGGAGATTACACGATTCTGCAGTAAAATTTTACAATTCAAAGAATCGTGGCAGGTGATATACATAGATATATTGATAGATGGTTTTCATTTATGTGTAAGATCAAAATTGACTAGGAATGTTTTGTTAAGATTTAGTATACCAAATTAGTGCCCTATTACATAATCTTGTTGGGGGATTGTCCCTTCTCTTAGTTTTCTAAGGACAATTCTGGTGTAAGTCTGAATTTTCTTTTAAACTTCTGTATGTTATAATAATTGATTTATTATTTCAAGATATTGTACATAATTTGTTTCTAGTTGACATTGCTTGAATGTCAGTTATGGTTTTCATATAATCTCTGTGAATTTTATATGGTCCATGAAACAACTATGTGGTAGATTTCATTGTAGATTGCTTGTTGCAGCATCTTAGTAAAAGCTTCTATGGAATTGTTTGAGTGAAAGCAATTTTCTAACTAAACATTTTTTCTTTTAATTTCCTTGTCTTGCAGCATATTGAAGATTTAACGCAAGAGAAATTCTCGCTGCAACGTGCTCTTGAAGCTTCACGGACTTTAGCAGAGTCGTTGGCATCTGAAAATTCAGCTTTAACAGATAGTTATAATCAGCAGGTTTGGGCTTGGCATGCTAGGTTCCTAAATCAATTTTTAGTCATCATTGAAGATGATTATACCCATATACATATACTGTCCTGCTTCTTTGTTTATCCATGAATTTATTTCTTTCCTCCGTGTATTTTATTCATTTGGGTACTATTTTGTGTATTTGGCTATATTCCTTTTTTGTTGCCCAAGTGTCCAATCATTGAAGTTCTCAGAGTTTAATTACACCCAGCATCATATTAAAGTGGTTCATATCTTTTTTACTGAATTGATACCATAACTATGTGAACTTAGATGGACATTATGGAGGAAAAGTATAATAGGTTCATAACTGTCCACTTCTGTACTCTCTTGGTGTTTATTAAAAACAAACAAGAACATTATAATGATCACAGGAATTATAGATGTTTCTTTTATGAGGGTGAATGCAGATTTGTTATGGTTTTCTTCAAAGGTTAAAATAATCATTCACGCATATGAGGATTTTGTGTGGCAATTGCTTTCTAGTGTTAATATTTTGTTGTGATGAAGTAACTGGCATTTAACATGTCTGTTTTCTCATATATTCGGAGCTGTTGACATATGGTATCCATTTTTAGTGACAAAGAACATCAATATGTTTGAACGAGTTTGATTAATTAATAGAACATTAACATTCAGTTTTTAATATAGTTGTTTGGAGTTGTTTCACGAATCTGTATCTGTTGAAAGTAAATAGGGTTTATAGTTTGGACTTTGGATACTAAATATTTTGTGATATTACGTATGTTAAGGACGTTGCTGACAATTCGCTCATTTATTATATTCTTTTGCCTTCTTCATTTTCTTGTTCTTATTATAATCTCTATCAAAGTTCTGCTATTCTGCATGCAATCTCTCTCTCTCTTTTTGTGGCACAATAATTTTGATACATTAATTTCCTCTTTTTTCAGGGAGGTGTTGTCAATCAGCTGAAGTTTGACTTGGAGCAGTTGCAAGAAGAAATTAAAGCTCAGATGGTGAGTCCTGATCAATTAAGCTGCATTGCCATCGCTTGAGTTGTGTTTCCCTTGACTTTTTCTTTGTTCTTGTTGCTGGGTTGTATATCTTTTTCTTACAACTTGCATATAATAACCTTTTTCTGAATGATTTCATCAATGAGCTTTTGCAATGCTGACTTGCATTTTGATTTTCGCCTCACACAGGCATAGTCCTTAGTCTGTAGATCTCTTTCATATTCTAGTAACTAGAATGCTATTTAGAGGGCTGCATTCATATTAGTTATTTAGTTTCTCAAGTTTCATAAGCTTCCTTTTGTTTAACGTTTTCGGGTGACTACAGACATGCGCTAACTCATGCACGTTCTAATATCTGTAGGTCGCACTTGAAGATAAAATAAAATATACTAATATCATTATAATTGTTCTTAGTCTGACTTTGCTCTATCAACCATGTGTTCTTCTTTGCTTTGTAGTATTATTTTCTAACCACCTGGATATTTTATTACCGTTTTTTAAAAGACTTCATTGGTTGATTCCCCCTATGCTGGATTGCATCTTGATTTTGGCCTTATATTAACATAGTCCTCAATCCCTTAGACATTTCAGATACTGGTGCCTTGGAGTTTTCTTTAGTGGGGGGTGGGGAGTGGGGGTGGGGTTGCATTTATATTAGCGTTTTCTTGTTTAACATTTTCTGGAACTTGTGCAGACTTGCCTTACTTATACAAGTCCTATTATCTGTAGGTGGAACTTGAAGCTGTAAGAATAGAATGTGGTAATGCCCAGCTGGAATGTAGTGCCGCTGATGAACGTGCAAAGCTATTGGCTGCCGAAGTTATTGGGTTGGAAGAGAAGGTAAGTCATCTCGAAGATATTTATCTTCCTTGTATTGTGAATGCTCGTGAATTGCACTAGAGAAGAATGCACATAGGATGAGTTTATTTCTTTCTCTCTCTCACTCCTTTTGGAAGTTCATCAGTACAATCTATTTTATTCTTATGCTTCTCTTTATTTATGTATTTTATGCCTGTATTTGCGGATACTTGCAGGCATTAAGATTGAGGTCTAATGAGCTGAAATTGGAGAGGCAACTTGAGAACACCCAAGCTGAAATTTCTTCTTACAGGTGTAGTTAGTTCTCTGATTCTTATTGCCTTCTTTCCATCTCATATGAGTTCCGGTAACTTATCTTCTCATTTGGGCTCTCTTTGGAGCATTCTTTTCTTGCATAACATTGGGTCAAATAAGCCCTCACATAGATATGGTGTAAATGCTAGTGTGAACATTTTTTTAGCTCGATTATCTGTATGGATTAGTCGATGCTACTCACTTGGGTAGTACCCAAGCCAATTGAAATGTGGACGTGTCCCCACTTTTTGATTACATGACTGTATTTTTTGTCCCAAAAAATAGATAAATACCAAAAGATTCAAAACTGACATTTTATTTTACGGTTACTAATTGAATATCACAGGCGGAAAATGTCAGCCCTTGAGAAAGATCGTCAAGACCTAATTTCAACCATTGATGCCTTACAAGAAGGTATACTGTTTTCTGCCCTCTTATGGGTTTGCATGAATTATTGCATATGTGAGTTGTAAATGAACATAAAGACTTGGTGAACATGGGTAAATTCCAAAATGTTATGCGTTCTAATCGTTTTTGATGTGGATTCATTATTCGAGTTGAGCAATTGTGAATAAGGACTTGGGGATATTACTTTTGGATGTTGAAGGTGCTGCGAAAGTACCTATGTAGTTATGTTTCGTTAAAATTACTATTTTAATGTCATGCTTTGGATATGACATGGCATTGTTCATTGGTGATCATCGTTTATGTGCACCAGGGAATTCCTTTTTCAGAACCTTTGTATGAGTCACATTTATGTTATGATGAATTGATCCATCTAACGACATTTGCCTTAGATGGTTTTGCAGACAGGGTTGTGTTCTTAATTTGTTTGCGTGTCAGTATTTTTTCTGTCTTTTCTTTTCCACAGTTTGGGAACCCTATTAAATTCTGTCAAGTTAAATAGCTTTGATAAAATAATTATGAAACTAGTTAGTAAACTCATGCTTACATGTAGGATTGTAAGGTTTAGTCTGCTTTGATCTCAGAACTCCTGAATGTCTATATAATGCTTTTCAACCCTTAGCTAAAATGCCTAATATTACAATGCTGTGATAGTTTATTTTCTTCTTGTGCAGAGAAGAAGCTTTTACAGTCCAAATTACGGAGAGCTTCTTCAAGTGGGAAATCCATCGATCTCAACAAGGCTTCAGACAATAAAAAGAATGTGTCGACTTCCACCGAGGATCTTGGTATTGAATTCAAGCATTTTTTTTCCGTCTTTCGGTTTTCCTTTGTATGTGAATTTGCCTTTCATCAGGTTCATATTAGACAAGACCAATCACCATTATGAGATGAAACTTGTTTACTTCCTTTTTCTAGGAAGGACTACTGTCGAATTTAAACCATTTATTGGAGGAAAAAAAACATTCTTTTAAATAAGTGTAGAAATTTTGTTTTCATTTACTTGAAACCACAAATTTCTTGCTTCATGAGCAGCTGCCGCTTGTTTCAAATAATAAATTTCTACAGTGGTAAAATTTGAAGCCAACTATGGAAAGATAACTCTCTTCCTTATTAACACGTTTATTTACTTTTCTTTAATTACATTCCGGTGGTACTGATATATGTTAATAAACTTACCAAATCACAGATATTGATACTGCCACAGAATCAACAAACTCAGATAATTTAGGTACTGCCTTGCTTGGAGGTGATACCCCTGGTTCTCAGTTTTCACATGAAAATATTCATCTCACTCTTGAAGGTCCACCCATAGCTATTCCTCCTGACCAGATAAGAATGATTCAAAACATTAACACATTAACCGCTGAGGTACATTGTCCACTGAAATTCACTGCTTGTTTTAACTTCAATTGTGTCCTCCCCCTTGTTACTTCCATTGATCTGTCGAATCTTCTAGAACAAACAAATAACTGGTAGAAGTTCTTTGACTGCAGTTGTCATTAGAGAAAAACCAGCTAATGCAAGCCTTGTCAGCAGAATCATCTCAAAGCGCCAAGCTTCTGGTAATAATTAATTTGCATTCAATATAGTTTTTGCCTTTTGTTATGTGTCTTTGTATTTAATATAGTTTTTGCCTTTGGCCTTATGTTTCTCGGGTATAGGAACTGAACAAGGAATTGACCCGGAAGCTTGAAGCTCAAACACAGAGATTGGAGCTCTTGACGGCTCAAAGTATGGCAACGGATAACACCCAACCAAGACCACTGGATCCTCGGACTGTGCACGAAAGCACGCCATACGCGGATGAAGGAGATGAGGTAATGTATCAATTACAGTAGGTTGGATTTTTTTTCTTTCACATTCTTGAAGCATGCGAACATGGTTGGGTGATGAAATGTTCGTGAAAGCATTTTATGTGGTAAGATGCTTCTCTAAGATCTTATATGGAACTGACTTTTTCACGGGTATGTCAATTTGTGTGCATACATCAATGTTTACCCATACACGTACCTGTGAAATTATTTATCCTTAATAATAGTTGCTGGTAATTTGCATGTGTAAGAAAACATTTTATCCCATTGGCTACTAGTGTTTCGAGTTAAAAAAAAGAAAAAGATGTCATTTGAGCCGCACTTTGCCGAGAAAAAGAAAAAAAAAGTAACAAATATATTCAAGGTTTTATTTTTTGTACGCTGGTCGATAGTTCTGGTGCTTTCCAAGCCATCCTTTTCTTCTCTCTCTCTCTCTTGTTCACATGAAAAAACAAAAACATAATTAATCCTAACAAATTTTAACATCTTGGCTGGTTTAAGTGTAGTTTAACGTAATTGATCAATCAACCTTTCATTCCATGCTTAATTATGTGTCACTATTGGGAACTGGACTGAGTTGTATGTTTGTGCAGTTTGCAAGGGTGCATGTTCATGGAACATGTCTTTTGACAGTTCTCCATCAGGACTGATTTTTTATTTTTTTTAAATTTATTATTATTATTTATAATCTGTGTGTGTCTGTATTTTGAATGTCAGCCACTGATGTTTCAAGAGCTGCATAAAAAATATATTATTCATCTTCGATCCATTAACATTCATTCTTTCCCGGACCAGGTGGTGGAGAGGGTTTTGGGATGGATCATGAAGCTCTTCCCTGGAGGGCCATCAAGGCGGCGACCCAGCAAGCATCTTTGATTACACATTATTAGTAAATGGGGTTTTTGTGCAGTTGTTTCTTTTGTCCCTGTTTTTGTTTGCTAGATGGAGGCTGCAATTGTATACTATGGTCGCACACGTCCATTCTTTTTACCAAAAGAGAAGAAAGATTGTTTTCTCTCGGGGCCATGGAAAAAACGCGAGAGTATCGTTTTCTTTTCAACTTTCGCGATCAAGACAGTTATTAAATGCTTTCCGGGACATTGTCTAAGGGGGAAAAACCGACGGTTGTAATTGAAGTGAGAACTTTGGCAATGAGAGATGCAATGTTTGACAAAATAGAGAGGCAGTTTGTATGAGTTTCAAGTGATGATTTTTTGTATTCTTTGGTTTTTGGATATTGCGCTAATTTTTCCTTTGTATACCCAAAGATAGCTTAAATTGAATATGGAAAAGTAATGACGTTTGTTCTTTAATCTCTTAGATTAAAAATCTTACTATTCGACTTTCTAGCATTAAATTGCACGACAAATTGTTATTATATCTGGAAATGAGATTGCAGGTGCATGAGAATATGTGGAATTTTAATGGATTGAGGGTAGGACCAGCATGAAAAAAGCTGGTACTAAGAGCAGCTTTATTTGTGGAATATTTTATTAATTTAGTGATTATCATTTAATCTAGTAGGAGAGAATTTAGGGGACACATTAGCTTATTAACCTTGCAGGGGAGAATTTTAAATTTAGTCCTACAATTATTGGAGTTTTGAAAACTAGTTACACTCAAATCTAATTAATAAATTTTTGTCCATCAATTAATAATTTTGGTGAACTTAAAGATAATTTTCGTCAAAATTTTTAATTTGGCCGGAATTGAATTAAGTTTGGGGTTTATGATGATTTTTATTTAATAATAAAAAAGAGAAAAATTAATAAATTCTATATAACTAATTAAATTTGGAAAAATACACATAAGATATTATAAAATTATTTATAATAAGATAAATAAATTATAAACTTTATGACTAAAATTTAATAATTAATTAATCTGAAAAATAAAACTAAGAACTATCATAAAATAATAAAATAGATTTTTATTTAAAATTAATTTTCAAATAATAAGTCTGAAAAAAGGAAAACAAATTAAAAATAATATTCTCATTTTGTAAGAACAATATTATATTAACTCCTAACTTCTAAACTTAACAGAAAAATAATTTTCAACTTTTAACTTATAAGTTCTTAAATCGTGTTTCGTAAAAATTAATATATAAATAAAAGCTCTTCAAAACAAAATTTTATTAGCTTCTATGATTAAGAAAACATGGTTCTTAATTTTTAAATATATATTATTTTTGTTCTTAAGAAAATCTTTCCAAACACTTGAAAGTTGATTCTTCTATTTGTTTCAAATTTATATTAGAAAAAATTGACCAATTGAGAAATCAAAGGAATAATAATAAATACATTCACAATGAAAGAAATAATCATTTCATAATAATTAATTTAATCCAACGTGATTAATGATGCTGCTTCTAGGACCAGCTTTTTTCATGCTGGTCCTACCCTCAATCCAATTTTAATAGTGTTGAAAATAAATTTTAAGAATTAAATAAATGATATTTATGACGAGTAAAAACTAGAAAGTTCCAATTATTTTTCTTTGAAATGAACTCCCTTAAATTAAAATTGCCCTGAGGCCCCAAGAAAGAGGTAATACTAAATATTTTTGATCGTAACAAAAACGACGTCGTAGACTGTTGGTTAAATATCAACTCCAGTCTCCAACAAGTGTCCAACTTCCTGTGGCGCAAGATTAATAATAGGCTCACTACAGTATCTTTTCACCATTTACAGTCCTCTTTCTCTAGCCATGGCTATGGTCACCGGAATACTTTCCTCTAATCCCTTCTCTCTCTCCATTGTTTCATCATCTACCACTGGTAATCTCTTCAGTTTACCGTTTCTCTCTTCTTTATCTTTCTTGGTTTATGTTTTGTTTTTAGATATTTATTTATCTTGAAATATGCAGACGGTTCAAACTCAAAGCCTGTGAAACTGAGAGATGACTGGAGGCAAAAATCCAGACCCATCCCTCCTGGTGGGACCTACCCTGCCAAGGACCACTGCAGGTTCTTTCATTACCCTGTACTGTATCGTAATATTTCCTTTTTTGGCAACTCATTTTCTCACAAGCGATTTTAACTGTTTGAGGATTTCGTAAGTGTTCACGCATGGTGGGTCCCAGTTTATTTGGTGCTTGGTGGGCTTTATCACATGAATGCTTGTGCTCTGTCTGATGTTTTTTCTTTTTGGATTGTTGTTTGAGCAGTCGATGCGGGTTATGTGATACATACTACATTGCCCATGTGAAGGATGCTTGTGCCTTCTTAGGAGATGGCATGTCTAGAATTGAAGTGAGTTTTGTTTTCTTTCTTTTGTTTTCATGGCCATCGTTTTTTTTTTTGTATTTTCTTGAATACATGTATTGGCAAATGGTATAGTGTAGCAGTTTGCAGCTTAACTAATTATTGTTACAAACAAAAGAAGTGAACTGTTACTTGAACTATGATAGAATAATTTCTTATTTTTCTGATTTTTATAATAAGTGTGCGTATTGTAGGCTATGTGGGTTTTGGATTGGCAGAACAAACATCAACTATTGATTTGATTCTGAAAATGCAAAAATTTGTTTTGCTTCAATAAATATAGGAATTAGAAAAAAAAAGTTCTCCGGTGTGTTGATTTAGATGGTTATATATCACTTTCTGTACATTTCCCAAAATGACTTATATTTTATTATGTATCTCGCTATTAACTGAGTTTGTTTTGAATGATCATCTTTACCATCTTAGGACCTTGAACCAGTCGTCCATGGCCGAGGAAGGAAAACCGATTCATTGCATGAGACTTACATGGGAGTTTATGAAGACCTACTTTATGCTCGTAAAACCAATCCTGTAGAGGGTAAGGTCCCAAGGTGGATTTATTTTACCTTTGTTCCTCGTACATATATATGTATGTATAATTGTATACCCTTTTGATTTGTAACATGAATGTTCAGCTAAGACTCGAACCGTTTTCTTTATTTTCAGAATACAACAAATATTAATTTATTTTCTGCTGAAAGAGTCTGAATTTTTTAACACTTGGGCATTTCCCCCCTCTTTCTTTAGTGCATTTGTTGACTTTAGGATGTTTTTGTTGAGGTTCCACTTAAGGGTTTTCTTATAAACTCCCGGATGAACTAACTTGATCATATATTTGAAGTAGATGTCATAATCTGGTTATTTCCTGCATAACTTCACTTTATTAGGGGCTCAGTGGACGGGTATAGTGACAACAATTGCGATTGAGATGCTTAGAACTGGCATGGTTGAAGCTGTTGTCTGCGTACAAAGGTAATGTGCTGTTTGATTCATCCTATTTTTTGCCTCATTAAAGATGTTTATTAACATGGACGAGTTTTTCTTGCAACCCGTCTTTGTTTTATCCCAGCGATCCCGAAGATAGATTTAGTCCCCGACCTATATTGGCCAGGTTTGTTCGATTTGGTTGATAAATTAGTTTATGGATATTTTCTGTTCGACATATGCTTCAACATAAAATCAAACGGTTCTTATTTAAATTAGGACTCCAGAGGAAGTTCTTGCTGCTAAAGGAGTTAAGCCAACACTGTCTCCTAATCTTAATACTCTGGCGTTAGTTGAGGTTCTTGTTATTCCACCCTTTTTATTTGTTATTTTTATTTAAAGTGTTAAAGTTAGAAGGCAGCATGGTTAAAAATTATTTGTGTAGTGGAGTAAATGGTCACAGTTTCCATTCTCAGGCTGCTGGTGTGAAACGTCTTCTTTTCTGTGGTGTTGGCTGCCAAGTGCAAGGTATCGTGATTGTACAATCTTGATTCTACGTCGTTCATTTAATTGCACAATTGTGACTTGTACTATCTTAATGCAGAATAATTTCTTGAAGTGCAGCTCTAAGATCAGTGGAGCATCATTTGAATCTGGAAAAGCTTTATGTTCTTGGAACTAATTGTGGTAACATTTCATGTTTATCTCCCCCCGCCCAACCCCCACTCCCCATGCTTGAACATGTTAAATTGTTAAGCAAGCAGAATTGGAATCAAATTTGGGGTTAATTACAAAAACTTCCCTGAGGTTTTACCTAATTACAAAGAAAACTCAAGTATCTGTTGCAAAAATTATAGCCTTGGGTATCAGGTAGATACAAAAGTCATGGGGGTGTTTGTAACACCTTAAGTAGGTATATGCGATTTTGATAGATAACTGGACTTTTGTTTAATTAGGCTAAACCTCAGGGGTAAATTTTGTAATTATCCTTTAACTTGAGTTCATAATGGATATTTGTTTGTCGTAAATAAAGTGTAACATGACAGACCGCATCGGTCTAGATTCTGGAAGTATTATTGTACTTTGTGAAAATCCGTAATGTACGTAATTTGTTGTCCATCCAGGCATGCAGTTGAATTTACTGTTTCTTTCTAAGCTATTGTTGCTTTAGAATAATTGAATTAACGCCTCTAAGTTGCATAAATGAGAAAGTTTTCATTTGTCTGTTTTGTTCTTATTTTATGATTATCAGACAAACTAATAGTGTATAACTTAGCGACTTTTTCTCAACAGTGGATAATGGAACACGAGAAGGCTTAGATAAGTTTCTGAAGGCTGCTAGTAATGAACCAGAAACTGTTCTTCATTATGAATTCATGCAAGACTATAAGGTTTGGCTGCTTCAATTCATCTTGTTCTCAGAAATTTGTGCAAATATGTAAAGAATAAAGTATGTTATTCCATAAAAAACTTAATACAAAACAATTTCCCATAAAATAATCCTTTATTAAGTATGCCATGCAAAAAATGTGAGGCTGCAATTTCATGTACCAATTATGCTTAAAATTTCTTAGTAGTATGAGCCTGTTGGGCTTAAAATTGTGCTTTCCTAAGTAGAGGTCATTTCTAAAAGTGAGCTTATTCAGAATGCACTGTGTACTAATTGGAAATTGGATAGGATTTTATATGTCTATGCTCGAGCAAGCTGCAATTGTTTGTGGCTCGGAATTTCAGGAATATTAAATCCAATGCTTTTATGAACTTCTTTCTTTTGTTCTTTGCATAGGTTCACTTGAAGCATTTAGATGGTCATATCGAAGAGGTAACTTAGCTTGACCATTTTCCCATGGCTTTGGATCTTGATAATGTGCTGCTGGATAAAAATGTTCTTACCAATGCAGGTCCCATATTTCTGTCTTCCAGCAAATGAGTTAACTGATGTGATTGCTCCTTCTTGCTACAGGTAATTCTTTTTTTTCTTTGTTTCTTCTATTATCATTCACTAAGAGCTTGTCAGTGTAATTTTTGTTATTTTGTCGACGTGATAAATTTCTAATTGATTTGATTGAGAAAAACGCAATAGGATCTAGTTTGGAAGTTTCCCAAAAAGGTTATATTATAGTGATAAATTTGCTAGATCACTTCATAGAAATCAACGAGAGTAGGACGTAAAATGAAGACTGTTAAGATGAAAACAGAACAGCCTATTATAGTTTTAATGAGATTTGAGAGGATGTATGGAAATATGTGGAAAAAAATACAGGGGATAAACTTATCAAAAAAAACTATATTTGGTAAGCCTAATTATCTCTGTCACATTCCTAAACTTTAGCAAACAATTGATGTACATAATTGTTAGCACCAATCAGACCCTAAGTTAAGGAGGAATCATATAAAGAAGAAAATCATATAGAAATAGTCAGACCTTTCACAAAATATTTTGTCTGAGCCGAGGTGCAATTCTTCATTTGTTTCAAACTATTTGATTCTTGATTAATTCAACTTAATAGCAAAACATAAGGTGACGACTGGATATTAAAAAAAAATAAAAATTCTCTCAACTAGCGAAAAAAAAGCAAACAAGTGATTGTTTATGAGAAAATAAACCCATTTTTTTCCCAATAATTTATCCCTCATTTATTTCCCCCCTCTCTCATCACTCCACTGTGATTAACTTCTCACCACACAAAAACCTTATTTTATTTTACCTCTCATCTCTCCACTATCATTAACTTCCCACCTCACAAAAACCTTTGTGGGCCCTTTTTTTTTTTTACCAAATAATTTTATATGTAAAACACACAAATTATATCCAGTCACTATCTCACCAAAAAACTATCATCTCCCTAAATTTCTTTTTTCAACAATTCTCTAGTGAAACGAAACGAGAAAAACGAAAGGATATCTTGCGCTCGCCTGGACAGTTGAAATAGCTGGTAGTGGTGTAAAATCAAAACTTTCATCATGTGTATTTTGTGTTTTGACTTTCTTTCAAAATTCAGCCCTGAACTGAAATATCGAGATGATTACCATACATGTATCTACGTGCCTAACAAATGATTACTTTACTTAACACCTGTATCCTTAAGTTTGAATCAGTTGTCTTAATTGATCTAGAAACTAGAGCATAAGGCAAATTTATGCTAATACATAATTGTGGAATCTGATTATTGTTAGTAATGTTTAAGCCTCTTGTTTATGTATTCAACTCACAACTTTAGTAAAGCTAATATATATACGTGTTTGGTGTTATACCAATCTTTCTCCTTTGAAATACCTTATGCACATGATACTTATTCTATACACTTCTAATACCTGCTTTCTTGTTTTCATTCGTCCAATTACTGTTTGGTGATATATAAATTTGTGTTGTTGCAGTTGTTTTGACTACACGAATGCTTTGGCGGTGAGTGTTGCACTACTTGATCATTAGATTCATCATATTTTGTGTCTCCTATGCCAATAGTCACCGAGTCATATTCTCTTTACAAATGCACAACATGCACACGCTCGCGCACACGCACACACACACACACACATGTGTGTGTGTGATTTGAAACTAATTGCAAATATAATCTTTCATGGATGTGACCAAAAAACAACAACAAAAAAAAAGATTTTGTGGACCTTGATGAATTCACATTTAAAAAAAAAAAATATTAAAAATTGAACTCTTCATGACTTATAGCTTTATACATAGATTTATCTGCAATGGGATGTAGTAGTATGCCTTTGAAGGCTTAAAAAAAGGGTGTTGCGAGAAATTTGAAAAGAATATGCATGAGTTGTTATTGTTCAAGATTGATATGAATATATATGTGTGAGTTGTTATTGTTAAATTATTCTTTCTAAATATGGAGTAGTTCCGTGCTTATATATTTTTTAAGTTTCGGAACCTTGGATTTGAAGAGACTCATTTAGTGCGGCCAGTTCTTTCAATATAAGCATTAGTTTTCTGATATGTGGAATTCTATATCATAGAAAGTTCACTTCGCTTCACATACTCTTGAAGTCGGCTATGATTAGTTGAGGGGACTATGACATCAATTATTATGTTGGGATTCTTTAACATTTATTTATGTTATATTGAAGACTGTTAGAAATAGATTTGCTGTCACAGTTTATAATGTTAATTCAAAGTGTTTATTCTAGTTAGTACTGCACTCACTGTATATATTAATGAAAAGAAAAACATATTAGTTTCAATAGTAATACGTTATTTCAAACTATTCCAGGATTTGGTGGTAGGTTACATGGGTGTGCCAAAATATGCTGGAGTTAGCATGACACAACATCCACAATATGTCACCGTTAGGTTATTATCTCTTGAATGTTTTGGGTTATTCCGTACTTTATACTTGTTCCTTGTTAATGACCAAATGCTTGATATTACTTTGTCTGTTTAAATGAAAGAAATGAACGTGGCAAAGAGATGTTAAACCTGGTCAAGGATCTTCTGGAAATGACTCCCACGATTAGTAAGGTAACGGACATCTTTCAGCATGTCATGTATAATTTTTGGTATTCGTATAGAAAAATCTGATTGGGAAAATCTGATTGTTGTTTTAGGGTGAGAGACGCCCGTTTGTCATGGAAACTGTAAAGGCAGATGACAATGCTAAATTGGGTATGTAATAGAATTTTTCACATTGTAATGTGGCTGAACCTATGACATGCATGTAGTAAATGGATTCGAGTTATTTGAATATAATTAATTGGGGTATACATGGAATTGAAAAAGTAATTACATACTTAGTGAAGTAACAAGCCTATTTTTGAGGGACACCCGAAAAAGTAACAAGACCTATCTTTTTGGGACGGATGGAATACTTTATTTTAATACTAATTCCTTAAGACAAACACTCGTGTCAGACCTGTCTAACACGGGGCCCAACTTTCTTAGTTTTTCGATTCTTGTAACTTTTTTTTAGTGTTTGTTTAACTTTGTTACTTATTTCTTTTCTTTTTTTGAATTTTTAGTTCTTTTTAGGATTTTTAGTCTTTTGTAGGGTTTTATTTTTGTTAAGGGTTTCTAAACTTGCTATTTTTTCCCTTCCATTTCTAGTTTCTTCCCCAGTTTTAGTTATTTTATGTTTTTTTTTTTGCCTCGAGTTTTCCAATTTTTGGCATTTCTTAGTTTTATTTCAGGAAATTTGGTCTAATGTCGGACGGCGTGAGAGTGCCCTAACCCTTAAGAATGTAGTTTCTCACTAGATAGTATTTGTTATAAGGCTTGCATTAAGTGGGAAAGGATGCCACACATACTGTGTGTGAAAATCCCATGTGCTTATTTGCCTACAGATTTCATGAACTTACATATTGGAGTAACTTTTCTAATATGAAAATTGGATGTTCACACTAATACGGAGAAGTATAATATAAATAGTGAGTGTCGATTCCAAATTTCCAAGTGACAGTCGTAACATTTCGAGTAATTTGGAGCACATTTTTCCCTTCAGGCAAAGGTCCATCTCAAACTACCCCAAAATTCATCGGCAACTTATTAGCATTCATTTTAAATCTAGTAAGCTACTTTTGCTCTTCCAATCGTTTGAAGATACTGTAAGAGAGATTTCTTATCCTGACACAATAATTTATGTTAAAAGATTGGTCCTAAGGGTCTCGAATTCGCCCGTTATTCCTTGGACTACCACACTATCCGTAACTACCTTCACGTAAACCGCGCATGGGGAAAACAAAGGTATGATGAAAATAAACTACAATCTAGCTGTGTAAATTTCAAGATTACTTTGTGATTAACATCTATGGTTGCAGAGCTGATAGGCACATACCGTCATACGCAAAGAAACTAGTATCTATGTACAACCAGAACGGCGAAATTGATCGGATGCTTTCTAATAAATGATGAATTATCAGATCCAGAATTTGTGTTTTATACTCTATAGTGGAAGGTGAAGACCACAATACTTTCTTGAATATGTTGTCGTTTTCTATCTTCACTGGGCCGTACGTTGGCTTAAGTTTATATGTAATGGAAAATATTAGTTAATCAATGGACTTGGGCATAATACCCTTTGCATGGGTTGAAATGGGTTGACCGTGAGTGTTACACCCGAACAATTCAAAAAAATAAAATTAAAAATACACATGCGTGATAAATTTAGCAGAGATATTGAGTTGAGACAGACACCTTAAATAGCACATTGTTTTGCGGTGGCTTATTACATGAGGGCTGTGCCTATCTTCCAACACTGGTGAAACATTGAGATAAAATGCAAGGTGCATCTAAAACATCAAGTTATGGGGCTTTAATTTCTTCATGAGGACGTAAAGGATATATATACATTTAATCTTGACCGTCCCATGTGCTCTCTCCTTGCTCCCATTGGTAATTTTGTGACATTGCATTGTTGAGAAATTTGTAGAATTTTTGTTTCTTAAGATATAATAAGTGCAAGTTTATTCACAGTCCTTGTAGGAATCAAGTTAGTTGAGCTGTCTTTTTTTTTTCTTTTCTTTTAATTAAGGTTTGACATTGACTCATTTAATTTGGTAAGATGAGATTTTATTATTATTATTATTATTATTATTATTTTTTTTTTGTGTGTGTGTGGAAAAAGTAGTGCGTTCAAATACCAGATGAAAGAACTTGATTAGACATGAAAATGTTTATCCATATGACCAGATATTAGGTGATTGAAGAAACTGATACCTCAACTAAACCTAACATGGAGGGTTTAATTGCAAATTCAGCCCTCTAGTATTTGGCTATTCAGTCTATTCAGGATTAAGATTTCACATAAAACAGAACTTGTGGGACTAGAATTGCATAAAGTAAAAAATTTAGGTGACCAAAATCACTACTTGGACTAGTTGCTAGTCTCTATAGTTGCTGGACCAATCTTGCAATTAAGCTGGGCATAAACCCATGTACAGATTTCACTTAGTTTGATATTAAGAAGTTATAAGTGGTCCTCTATCCATTTTGGGCAGCCAGCTGGAGAAATAGAGAAATAGAAAATTAATATGTTAGTATGTTTTGACAATGAACTTTAGTTTTTTCTGTGGATGTGAAGTGTTTGGAAGGTTTCAAAGGTCCACTAAATTTGTCCTTTGGTACTTGAGATACTGATATCTGTTTCTGAAAATGACTTGCTATTTATATCATCATTTGATATTCCTCATCACTTCATCAGAAACTAGTCATGAAAAGCTATTACCAAACCTTAAATGCAACCTCATCTCATACTTCCAAAATCTTAGATTCTCAAACTCTTTCCCACTCTTTGCATCTTTTTGTATCAAGAGTTTTATGAGGTTTTCTTGTCTTTTTGCTCATTAAAGGTTCGAACCCTGGTCATTTCAAACAAAAGTTCAAGTCGAGTTGGTTTAGCTACAACCCTAATTAACAAATTGATATTTAGATTCTCCTTTGTACAATCAAAACCTAATAATAGGACAAATAAATCATATTCGCAATTTATTCACAAGAAATATCGTCTCCCAAAACAACATAAGTATTTTCATTTAATTTATTCAATTTTTAGCTTCTATAATATTTTCTTTTGGCGGCAATAATTTGCGTTCATCCGAAACAAAAGTTACCTCAAATGAATTCGTTTCACATTATTTACCAATTATTATTGTGGCCTCCATCCATGTGCTAAGAAACGTGGTCTCTTTAGAGGTTTTATATGTACTTGTTCCTGAATAAAATCAGTGAAGAGTCTGCATCACATTGAATAGTAGAATATGGATGTTGTAGGAATTATGGATACAGGGCTCCACCTTATTTAATGGGTCCCCCACATGGACCAATTTTCAGTTCTTGTATTGAATTAGAATTGTACTATAGAGAGTGAGGACCAAAATTGAAAGAATGAGGAATAGAGACTTTCAGTCATTTCATCAAACCAACACTTGTATTGTAATTTTTCTTTTTTTTTTTTTTTTTGGCTACAAAAACCTTTTGGCATTTAAAAAAAGAAGAAAAAAAATGAGAAAGCCTCATCTTCCTTCGTACAAAATGTCCAAAAGCAAGGTTTTTGACACTTTTCATGAAGAGGGCTGCTTTTTTTTTTTTTTTGGTGTGTGTGTGTTTGTGTCACCTTTAATTTTTCTTACATTGTTTTCCCCCCCTAACCAAAACATTTGATCTGGCAATGATCAAGTAAAAACTACAAGCCAGCCCCCAAAAAACCAAAATGGAAAAAAAAAAACTAAAGACTAAAAACATGAGAAATCTTAGCTAAAGCTGTCATCAAACTTCTAAGTCGAATTAAGTTCCTCTATTCCATTTAGTGTATCATTCTGCCGTCAAAATAGAAAACGAAACACCAGATGGAATAGAGGATCTAAAACACTAAAATAAAAAAACCAAAAAAACAAACATTTGGTTTGCTTCATATTCAAGCGAGGCCAACGGAATGGTTTTTCTGCATCATCGTTTCTTGATTCCACAATTTCCCGATATCTTGCGCGACTTTGACCGCATCCATAGACGCGCCAGCGAGGCCTTTTCTCGCGAAACCAACCGCATAAAGCCCGTCTTTGCCTTTCCACCCATTAGGAAATGGAGATCTTGGAAAACCATCCTTTGTGAAGAATTCACTTTCCTGTTTACAATTTAATAACAACAATAATCAAGGTCAGAAAAATGACACCAACTAACAAAATTACCACAATATTGTTTTCTATAATTTCAAAAACTAAATGTCTTTTGTTGCCAATATTTCACAACACTCACAAAAAACTGACTTAATAGCTACTGAATTCAGAACAGAGAATCTAGATTGCACCCACCCAACTTCTATAACTGTCACAAAATTATTACATAACTTAGAAAATTGGGCGGAGCTCGTGGGGCCCACTCAATTAGATTGTACCTAACCCTATTGTGATTTTTCGCACACATTTCAAATTTAAAAAATATTATAACTTAAAAAAAAAAAAGATTCAGTTACCTTGAGCCATAATGGGACATTGCTGGAGTATCCGGTGGCGAAAATAACAGAATCAACTTGGAGAAGGTCTCCGTTGACCAGCTCAACTCCGGCCCGGACGAACTTCTTGATTCCAGGCACTATTTTGATATCGCCGGATCTAATCTTGGAAACCGCGCCAATGTCTAAAACAGGGGTCCTGCCCTGTGTGTCCTTGAGCTGCAAAGGCCCAATGGATGGCCTTTTCAGCCCATGCTCTTCTGTGCTCCCAAGAATCAACCGCGCTGCTGCCAGCAGTACCCGGTCCACTACCCAAACCGGCACCCATTTCATCATCGTACCCGCTATCTCGTACGTCGATTTCCCCAGGATTTCCCTTGGCAATACATGAACCTGAGTTTAAATAAAAAATCATTATATTATCAGGCATTTGTATATTTATTCATAATTACAAAGTCACCCCCAACTTCACCCTATTTACAAAAAGACCCCAATTCCTTTTTATTAATTACTAAAAAACCCACACTCACCGAGCTTCGCACCACCAGAGATGGAAACGCATGATGGTTGGTAAGATCCAGGGCGACCTCCATCCCCGAATTCCCACAGCCGACGACCAGAACGCGCTTCCCGCCAAATTCCTTGCCGGATTTGTACTCGCAGGCATGCATCATGCGCCCGCCGAAATCGGCCGCGCCTTCGAACTCCGGCACCACCTTCTCGGCATTCTCGCCGCTGGCCACCACCAGCCACCTGCAGATGTACTCCGTCTCGCCGCCATCGGCGCTGGTCCTGACGCGCCACAGGCCGCAGGCCTGGTCGTGCACGGCGTGGCGCACCGTCTCGCCAAACCTGGGCTGGATCTGGAAGCGCCTGGCGTAGGACTCGAGGTAGTCGACGAACTGGCTCCTGGAGGGGTATTCCGGGTAGCTCTCCGGGAAGGGCGCGTGGGGCAGCTGGCAGAACTGCTTGGGCAGGTGGAGGCTCAGCCGGTCGTAGGTGCGGTTCTGCCACAGCGAGGCAATGCAGCTGGCCCGCTCCACGATCACGAACGGGACGCCCTGCCGCCTGAGGCAGGCCGCCACCGCAAGGCCCGAAGGCCCGGCCCCGACGATGACGGGCCCGTTCACGATGATGCATCGGCCCGAGAAGAAGGCCTCTTGGTCGAGGGTCATGTTTGGCGGCACGCAATGATTCATCAAGAGCAAGGTGTGAGTGAGTGAGTGAGTGAGTGTGTAGAGCAAAGCTGATCGATCAGTTATATGTATGTATATATAATGATTTGAAGAATTATATATGGGAGAGAGAGGGAGAATATGGAAGAAATGTGTGGAGGGGGATTAGAGGAGTTGGAGATGTTTAAATAGGGGAGATTCATACTACTTATTACTGAGGAGGGCCGGCAGATTTGTGATTAGGATTTGAAATCGGACTTTTTTTAAGTTTCTTGTGTGATGATTAAGACATTTTAAAGTGTCATGGGCAATTATAATAATAGTATTAGAATGGGCTTGTGACTCAAACTAGCTACTTGTCAAAACTATTTTTGGACCATCATCAGTCAGATTATCATTCTCTTCAAAACTTTGACTTTTAACCCCAATATTCCTTTCTTTTTCTCTATTTTTTGGGGTGGGGGGTGGGGAGGAGACCGGCGGACGGGATGATATCAAGCCTAGTGACATGGCGTGATGCAGTTTTTCTCTTCTTTTCCCTTTTTTTTTTTTGAATGAGTTGGAACTTGGAAGGATTGATTGGAGGGAAGAGGATAAAATTCAAATTTTTTTTAAAGAATCAGGCTGTGTTTGTTTTGCATTTTTAGTTACTTATAAAATTCAAATAAATAATAAAATCTCATGAATTTGATTTATGGAGAAGTATTTTACTATAGCTGAGTGAAATTATAGGAATATTTTTTGAAAACTGCCGCACTAAAATAATTTTTAGTTTTAACGTTCTTTTATTAGAACTAGATTCTTTCTTATTTTTACATGAAAATATATTCTCAAGAAATATCGCATTTCTTAACTCAATTGTAGTCCTTCAAAAATCTAAGGATTATTTGATTTGTGTGCTAAAAATTAGTATGCCAAACCGTTGTATGAATATCCAATAAAAATGCAGTCGACCATCTTTGGTCCAATTCAAATTTTATTGGGTTCAGGTACAACCACCTTTTCCAAACACCCCACACTTTTAGGTAATTATAAGATGGCTTACGATTTTTTCAAAGTTCATAAGATATCTCATTTTTACCTTTAAGTGCTATTTTATTTAATATGTGGCTGGCTGTCAAAACAGCTTCCCCGCACATATTTTGGGGTAACCTCGAGTTAATCAACATGACATTCATCTCTTTTTTAAGTTCTGTTTTTATGTTCTTTGACGTCATTTGATTGTGGTGAATATGACTCCGTCGTTTGATGTATTATACTCCACATGGAACATAACTGTTCAAACGGAGCTACACATTTAACGCCTCTATTACTTCAGATTATTTTAATCCTTTTTTTAAGTTGATTCTCTACTTCAAATTTACATCTCTTATAAGTGTTTAGAGCTCCATCTTTACTTCTTAACAAATATAAGTAGCAAAATCTTGTGCAATCGTCAATGAAAGTTATAAAATATTTTTTTCCACCTCTAATTTGCACAAACTTGAGATCACATATATCAGTGTGAATCAAACCTAGAGGTTAATTGCATCTTTCCACTGAATGGAATGGCAATCTAGCCATTTTGGCTTAATACAAATCTCACATGTATTTTGTGAATCAATTTTTGAAGGTAACAAATTCAAATTCATAAGTCTTTTTATTACATTCAGATTAACATGTCCTAATCTAATATGCCATAAATTAGAATACTTAAGCAAGTAAATGAAATTAGATTCAATTTCATTCATACTTGAATAGTTATCAGAGCAAGTAGCTATTACATTCAATTTGAAAAACCATTTGTCTAGATAACCCCCTAACATAGAAGCTGTCCCAACTTGCTTACCCCAAGTTTCTTAACCTCAAAGACTAACTTATATTCATGCTCAACCAGCAGTGACCCAGATAATAAGTTCTTGTGGATGTCTGGATATGCACCACTTCCTTCAGTAATAGGTCTTTTTCAGAAGTTAACTTAAGAACAACATTTCTAATTCCAGCCATTTCCGACGAGGACGAACTCCCCACGTGGAACTTACGACCCATTGGAACACAATAGTTGGAAAACACATCTATGTCAGAATAGATATGTCGAGTGACCAGTATCAATGTACCATTCTCTTGGGTTATCAACCAAATTGGCTTCAAACACCACAACTAACATATCAATGTTAGTCAGTTCAACCAGTACAGGACCAACAAGATGAGCACTTGATTGTTCCCGATACTGCCCATTATGTGTTTCTTACAATCTTTTTCCATGTAGTTTGGCTTACCACATTTATGAGAATTTCCAGTTAACTTTCAAACCTTAGTAAATTGTTCGCCTTTGTTGTTTGAGAATTAGGCACTTTTCTTTTAAAGTAGTGGCCTTGCTCCTGCAGATCAGTACGAGCCTCCAAATTTTGAGTCGAACTAAATGCTCTTTCAAAATAGATTTTAGTTAAATAATGCGCGTCTACTTTTAAAAGGTTTTAAACTTTGAAAGCAAGTTCGCCCGCAAGAGAACGGGGTCACTTTAGAATGGCAAGTTAAACCGAGTCGAATTTCTCAAGGAGTGAAAATACGGAGTCGACGATGTTTATTATATCACACTTCACAAATTCTACTTCTAAACACGCGAACAAAAGTGGTTTTTGATTTAGTTATTTTAAGCAAACTATAATTTAAAACTAAAATCTTGCAAAGAGAGTGTCAATCTCTATGCAAGAATGTAGCTTTCAATTATGAAAACGTAAGCAACGATTAAAATGAATTTAAAAACTATTTGAATTCGAACTTAACTAAACATTATCATTCAAACATATTATCGAACACCTAGAAAGCATTGACTAGTTTAAGAGAATACTAATTCGAAATAAACGAATTATTGTATAAAAGGATGAATGTTATACTAACTCCAGCGATTCCGGAGAGATTAACTTCTATGCTAAGAATGCTACCAAACCCGATCTTTCTCTTATATAGAAATTACCGTGAGGGCTCTAGTGTTAAGTCACATCTCAATCCTCAATTTGCTGAGGTTCCTTGTCCCTTTTGTAATCTACCAACCCCCATACTTGCCTGCGTAGCTGAAGGATCTTTTGAAAATCGACTTTGTAACACTCGCATTTGGCCGGATGGGCTGAAGAATCCGACCTGATGGGGGTTTTGGTCAGCCAATCCGGTCGGATGTCAGATCCATCTGTCCGGTTGTGAGTCCAGTAGGCCAATCCGGTCGGGACATCCGATCGGATGTGAGTTTATTAGGCCAATCCGGTCGGATGTCAAATCCATTCGACCGGATGAGTGTCCTTGTGGCTACTTCTTTGCGCTGACTTTCACATCCTTATCTCTCGATTCTCGTAACAATTTACAAGCTTTATCTTCTTCAAATCCAGGGCTTGTCAAACGCTCTAGTTGCATGAGAAAATACAGAAGTTATCTCAAAAGGACCAATTATCGATCAAAAAATCGAAAAGTTAAGTAAAAAGCTGTAAAATGCAAAATTACGCAAAATAGCCTAATCTCAACCCGAAAGAGATAACAAAATGACTCGAAACACATACAAACTCATAAAAAATACGTACAAATCAATAAGCTTCTCTTATTCTCAGATCTTCGATTATCTTCTTCAATCTGAAGCTTAACAATCAACCTCTTAAGTGTCATCTTATTTGTCTTTTATTTTAAGTAATTTTTGAAGTCTTTCCAACCCAAAGGTAATTTCTCAATCATAAAAGCTACTTGGAAAGATTCACTTAGGGATATACACTTAGTATGAATATCATGTAAAATCATTTGGAACTCCTAGACTTGTGAGATGACCGTCTCATTTTAATCATCTTGAAGTACAGAAACTTCCCAATAATGAACTTCTTTGCTTCAGCATCTTCAGACTTGAACTTCGTCTCCAAGGCACCCCAAAGTTTCTTATCAGTATTCACAGCAATGTACACATTGTACAGTTCATTGCTTAGTCCATTTAGGACATGGTTTTGTCAAAGGTAATCACCTTGGCCTCAAGCATCATACGCATCACGTAAATCAGCAACATCTTTATTTTGCACAACCAAAGGTGAAAACTCCTTCAAATATCTAGCTCCCTCTCCCACCCGTTCTTGAAGCCGCTGCTGCCTCCAATTCAGGTTGAAAGGGGGTGACTACCACTATCGCCCTTCCACTCATTTCTCTTCTCAGGTGGAGCTTCCATGGCATAACCATTGGGCCAACTTCAGAGATTTTTTTGATCCAGACCAAATCTGACCTGGTGCCTTGATCCTGGACCCCCACGGCTCACGCTCACCAATACCATCCATATTAGCCCATTCGGGCCTAATATTTACAAAGCCCAATACTGAACTAGCAGATAACGCCGAGCTAATAAACCATAAGAGGTCGCTACCCTATATGAGAGCTCACCCTCATACTTCAGGTCGCTACTCTAAAAACCAACTCGCCCATCTCTTAGAAGAATTGCTCCTTCCGAGAAATGAGGTCGTTTTCCATAAATACCGGCATATAGCTTACATGAATATTAAGTGTCGTATCACCTTATTTTGTATTAATAGTGTTTCAAACTTGTGCCATACAAATTACTAATTAATCCAATGGGTAAACCACCATGGTGATTTAATCCTTACGCCTTGTTGGTGGGGCTGCGCTTTGTGAACCAACCACAATTTTCATTTTTTTCTCAATTATCCATTATCTTTCCCCATTAACGAAAGTATGGGCCCAGTTTCATAGCATTTCCAATGTTTGTCTTATGGGATTAGAGGATCTGCATTTTTTATGGTTTGGGGGTTGTGTTTTGTTAGTGGTGGAGCAGCAGCGACAGAGCGGAGAGGAGAGGGGGTGGCTTCTAGTGTTAGTTTGTTATTGCTAGTTTTTAAGTTTATAATTTGTCGCCCAGTTTTTCTCGATTCTTTTTTTCCATATTTTGTTTATTATCATGTCCAGTGAGGGGCTAAAGCTTGTAGGTTCGTCCGACAAGTTTTTCATTGTTGAATAGTGTGTGATAATAGCTCGTGCCTTGATATTTGTGTTGGTACGGTAAGAGGTGAAAGTTGTAGGTCGATAAGGTTGTTTTTATTTTGACAGTGCGTGGTAGTAGCCCATATTATTGTGTTGGTTCGGTGAGGGGTGAAACCTGTAGGTCAGCAAGGTTCTTTTTTTTTTTTGATCGAAATGTAAATAGTTTCATTGATCAAAAGTCAACATACAAGGTATGCAGGCATGACCACCAAAGTGGTTACAATACAAATATGCAAAAGATCTTAAAGGCCTTTAATAGGCATCTAGATGGGCATACCCATCTAGACGGTGCGAGCACACCTAACCTATCTCATGACCCTAGAAATACAAAAGAAACTCACCATACAGTCCCTAAACTAGAAAATACATCAAAACACAAAAGCAAGAGATAAGCAAGCTAGCTAAGCCGGCTCATGCACTTGGTTCTTCTTCTTCCTCCTTGTCTTCTTCTTGACTTGGATGAAGTCCGTATCGTAGGAAAAATCTGCAGGCAAATCAAAGGTGTCTTCATCCTCTCGGTCCTCACAGGGCTGCTTGCTTGAAGATGCCCCGTCACGTCGATTGGTGCCCTAGTTAAGTGGCTGACTCTCGGGTTTCCTATTTTCAGCTTGTCGAGGTGCAATGTCATTGCCAATGCTTTGAGTTGCACCTCTTCAATCAACTTGCCCCTTTTTAGGACCCTTTCCAGGCGTAGGCACTGGTGTATCACGTTCGGCAGTCCCCTCAGTGACCTTTGCCTTTCCCTTGGCGATGGCAACAAGGTCACGCTGAATACCGGCTTCCATGGCTGCCATGCCAGCAGCGACCCCGGTTGATTTTCCCTTAAGAGCAGCAGTGTTGGCACCTGCTGGTTTGCTCACATGCGCTGGTTTTGGAGCAGGTGTCATGGTTGGGAATCGGGTTGTGGATTGGCCCAAAAGCTTACAGGTGGTGTAGAATTGAGGCCTGAAATCATACTCAATCGGTTGCTCCCTGATTTTGTCTCCAGGGAGCTGTATCTTCACCGATGTAGGCAGCGTGGCGGCGACGTCAACCTCCACAAAGACTCGAGCAAAGGATACCCTTTCCTTTTAACGCGTGAGCATGTCCGTTGCAATCGGTGTCCCTACTTTTGAGACAATCCTGCTCAAAATCTCCCTATTCCAACAGTCGAGTGGGAGCCCAGGCAGCCTTATCCACATCGAGATGTATCGAAACACATTCTTATCAAACTCAAAATATTGGGGCATATTTTTCAGCATAAGAGTTTGCCCAAAAATTGAATAAGGTCCACGAAGCAAGACTTGCTCACAATATTCATCTTTTTCGAATTTGAACACAATCCAACCAGAATTATGAACAAAGAACTTGAAAGGGACTTTCCAAGAGTTGCAAAGCGTGGTGAGAGCTTGCTTACCCATGAACTTCGATGCAAAATGACCCGCCAAGCAAAAATCCCATGTTTCTTCAACGTCATCCAGCATGTTGGCATCGATTTTCACTATGTCTCCATCGTCTGGAAGGAAGCGTAGCTTCATTCCATTCGAAATGACTCGATTTTCGACCATGAAAACCTATGATTTTTCCTGTGATGGTTTTGGAGCAGTCAGGTCGGATTTCAAGCCTTTGGGCTCGCCTGACTCGGCAGGCAAGTGCGCAGAAGCTGGCACGCGCGCAGGCGCAGGCGCTCGCATTGGCAAGGTTCTTATTTTGACAGTGCGTGGAAGTAGCTCATACCTGAATTATTTTCTTATGTGTCGTTTGTTTGTGCCCAAATTGAAGTTGTTGGGGATTTTCAACCGTGTCAAAGTCGTTGTGATTGTAAACCATGTATTCATTCGCTGGCGTACCTTTTGTTCGGTTTTGTGTTTCGTGGCTTGTGTTGTTTTTTGTCTTGTCTCTAGTGCTTTGTGTTCTTTTACTTTTTGTTTCTTTGCCTATTGTTAGAGTTTTTCCATTGGTGTTGGCAGTTGTTAACTTTTGGGGGATTCGTCGCTAGTAAGTTTCAAGTTGTAACTTATTTTTTGAGCTTGAATGAAATATTTATTGTTTCGATAAAAAGAAATAAAACTAAATAATACAAGAAAATGGAAAACTAACCGTATGCTTAAATGATATTCAAAATAGTATTTTTTTTTTAATGGAATTAGTGATTTAATAATGTAAAATGATTAAAAGTGATTGACTACTTGTGAAAGTGAAACTACGTGTATTATTAAAAATGTACACAAGCAATCACATGTTTTAGGTAAAAATAAAAATAAAGATAATCTCTAGCGGTACTAATGATTCCAGTAGCTTCAATTATGTTCATATTTTATTATAGATTTTGCAAAGAGCCTTGAGTTCAGAAAGTAACTAATGATCATAGAAGCTTTTTTGTATTTGCACGGAATTTCCATGGCTAAATACCTACTAACACAACTGGTCAAACGTTCACCAATCACCATCATGCTCTTTTCTCTATTAGCCTCTATTATCAATCACACATATATATATGTGTGTGTGGATTTACTCAAATCCACCACAACATTTTAATAGATTATGGTTGTGGCAAATGTGGTTTTAAATTACCCTTTTTTTGTTATTATTATTTTAATAGGGGGAATATGTTGATAGACGTATGCATTTTTAGATCATATATGAGAAGAAGTTAATAATAGTTAAACTATATAATAAGAAATAAATCACTATATATCTGAAATTTCCTTATTAATTTTAGTTTTACAAACTAGCACCATATCAATTTGCAGTTCAAAAGTAGTTCTATCCTCAATTTTCTCAATCAACTACGGTCTCTGTTGGGAATCAAGTGATAACTGCAGGTCAAGAATATTGCTAGCTTTCTCATTTTTTAATTTCTATTTTCTGTTTTTCTC
The DNA here is from genome assembly GCA_014905375.1 of Phtheirospermum japonicum. Classification (NCBI taxonomy): domain Eukaryota; kingdom Viridiplantae; phylum Streptophyta; class Magnoliopsida; order Lamiales; family Orobanchaceae; genus Phtheirospermum; species Phtheirospermum japonicum. The sequence goes on along the minus strand of BMAC01000425.1, from coordinate 411,391 downwards.
CATTTAATTCCAAATAAGATAAATTACGCCTGCCTTTTATTTTCAACGCAAATATTCTAAATATTTTGACGCATCATGCGCAAAGATTTTAACAGTCCGCAAGACGACAGGTAACAATTTTTCAAATTGTTAAAAAGTAAACAAATAAAAGAATTTTTCAAATTTCAGACACGAGAATGTTTGAAATATTAGAGGGCATGTGACATTCAACCAAATTGACTTGGAAATATGTGACTCAACTTTACAATAAAGTAGTGTATTATTAAATATAGATTGATAAATTTCCACGACATTGATATTATCAAATTGGTTGATTGATGAAGCATCTTTTCAAATGATTAAGCACCTTTTCCAAATCATTTATGTTGCGGCAGTTCGATCCTAAGAGAAGAGAATTTCTGTTTTATGTTTTAGAAAGAGATAATTGTACTCTACAGCTCTTTTTTAGTTTCCATACTTGATGGTATGACCTTTCAAAATTTTCCATTTTTGCTTAAAAATTCGAGAATTTTAATTTTCTCACCCTAAATTATATATGTATTATCTATTTAAATTTCTTTAAAAATACAAAATTATCTTTTAATTAACTTTTTTGAATATGTACATCTATTTTTATATATACAATATCGTAAATTTCGTTAACATGATTTATGTCATATATTGCCACCTTTATTAATATTATTATGACACTCTAATTTATTTGAACTTTCCAAATATAAATCCAAAACTTTATGCACCTAAAATTCTCATCCAAACGGAGCATAAAGTTTTTAGCCTTATTAAGTATTGGTACTTAGTGTCAGCTGGCCGTAAGAAAAGATCTGTTGACCCATTACAGTAGCCCCCCATCATTTGTATTCAATTAAGATTTTTAATAACTTTTTAAAACTTTCAAAGATATGTATTCGATCTAAATTTTTTAGAACTCTCGATTGGAACTTTTAAAAATATATTAAAAATCTATAAAAATTACAAAATATCTATTGTAACTTTTTAAAAATCCCAATAAATATTGTGGTACTCAAATTTAGGGAAAATTTTATTAAATTGAAAAATTTTAGTGACTTTTCTTATACAAATTATGAAGAAAAAGTTCTTGAAGAAATCTCACTAAATTAGGGGTGAGGTTTAGTGAGACTCTCAAAATATTATTCAAAAATATTTATTTCGTCTTTCTATAATTATAAGTTATACCATTACCAATTCCTTGTAACTAGTTTATACCAATTTTTATATATTTTTTCTTTTCATTTTATACATGTTTTTATCTTTATTTTTTCACATGTTCACATTGTATTTTCTCATTGATTTTGTTATATTAATTTTCATAATTCTTTATTTATTTAATTATTGGTAGGAAACTAATGTGAGAAACATGTTTTATGTACCCACGGCTCATGAAACTTGGGTTAATTCTTTATATTTTTGTATATTATGAACTTAAATTTTCTTAATTTGATTGTAATGTCAATTTCGAATATTTTGAATCGTGAGTTGCATCTAACTAACTGAATTTATTTGAACATTTCAAAAATGATAAAGAATGGAGAACGACAATTGGAATAAATATATGTGGAGTGATGTTGGAAATACTTGATGTATTTATTTTCTTTCTTTTACCAGGATGTTAACGAGTATTTTTAATATTTTTTATAATTATTAATTTATTTTTAATATTAGCCAGAGAAATTTTTTTGATATACGAATTATAATTTATTATTTTGTACTTCATGAGTATTCTAGTTGTAAATTTTCTTATACACTATTAAATAAAAAGTATATAAAATTTTTAATAAGCCCAAAAGATGAAAGGTTACATGACCGCTCTCAAGAGGTAGATGAGTAATAAATATTTCTTAGTATTTTACAGTGTTCTAAAAATTGCTAGGCGGCTGCTAGGCGTCAGGCCAGTGCCTAGCGCCTAGGACGCCTAGGCGGGGCCTAGGCGGAGCCTAGAATTTGAGAATAAATACTCTAATTTACAAAATTACATCCAACCATTTAATAGTTCAACATACTACTTGCTACACAATAAAATCTATAACAACTCAAAACTAAAAGTAATGATCACAAGTTACAATTCACAAGTTTAAAAGTATTGTTCAATTCAAAATCCAAAACAACATAGATGCATAAGTTCATTAGTAAAATAACAATACCATAGTATACATTACAAATTCAAAATAATCAAAAAAAATAGGCCAGAAAATGACGTCGTTTTAGGCCAGAAAATATTTTTAAAAAAAACTGGTCTGGCGCCTAGGCACCGACTTGGGCGCCGAGAGCGCCTAGGCGGCGCTTGGGGCGCCCAACGATTTCTTTGGCTGATTTTCGAAAATCGAAGGCGGATTTGTGGCGCCTAGCGCCTAGGCGGGCGCCTAGAGCGATTTTTAGAACAGAGGTATTTTATATTCTATCTAACCGTAAGTGCACGGTGTAGATATAGTAAGCAACGAGTAAGGTCGATTTACATAAGTACCAAATCTTAAATATTAACAAGTGTTGTTATTAAAAAAACTAGATTTATTTAAACGGATGTAAAAATGAGTTTGGCTTTGTCGTTACTAACGATGGACATAAAATAAACTAATTGATCAAAGTTATCAAGAACAAAAGCACAAAAAGTAAGAAGAGATTTTTGAATGAGACGGAGGTATTTCGGGGTTTGGGATTACAATGAACTTTCATGCTTATCATGTTTAATCATTTAAGTATTTTTGTAATTCAATTATATATGTCAATCGCACAAATAGTTTAATATTTCTATCGAAGTGCTTAAATTGTGGGTTATAAATGTGAGCATTGTCAAGATCACGCTTATAACTCCAAAAAGTTTTAAAAATTTGTATGACTTCATTACTAATCTCAAACCTCACGGTTTTATTGATTAGAGTGTTTCGTATTTGAAAGCTTAATCGATAAACCTCATTTCTCGAATTATTATTATAAAAGCTAGTAGTTATAAAAGGTTGTCAATCTATCACAGTTTTAGAAGCACAAATGGTTGTCAATCGAATATGCAATGATGAATTACAAATACTAAAATAGTAAATTGATCATGCTCGAATGTAAAACTTTTTCAATTAATCAAGTATTGTTCGAATCAATTCAATATATGTTAATCATAAATATATTTAAACTTTCTCCGAAGTGATTAAACTGTGGGTTCTAAATGCGAGACGCATTGTCAATCGCAATTAGAAATCCAAAATATTCAAAGATTATAAAAACATCACTCTTATCCCAAATATCTCGATGTATTTATTAGAGTGTTTCAAATTCGTAGTTATATTAATTAAACTTGCCTCTCGATTTATGAATTGTTAAAACTAATAAGAATAAAATGTTTATCAAGCAATTATGCATATATATATATATATATATATATATATATATATAAATCAAGAATAAAATATATTGAAATGACCAAATGCTTGATTGAAATAAAGGCTTAAAACATTATTCTTTCATTATTTACCAAACCTCAGAATACGAATAAATCATTTAGACATGATTGTTCATCTAAACATTTCATCGAACACATGTTGCTCATAAATAAAAATAAGAAATACAAAACTTTAGGGGTTTTTGTGGATCCTTCGATCTTCCGTTCTTCGTGTTTCTCCTCCGAACTCTCATTCGATCTCTCTATCTCACACTTTTGGAGCATTTTTGATGGTGAATGATAGTTTTCCAGCTAATGGATGGTGAAGGATGTTCAGGATGATAGAAGATATTCTAAGTGTCTTTGGTCAACTTCTTGTCCCTTTTTTTATAATCCCAAATGATATCTCTGCATTAAAACTTGATTTTGTAACGTCTTTTAACGTTTCTGAACCATTAGCGACCCGACTATCGATAATTAATCGGTCGCTAATGGTCTTCTCGAAAATGACATACATTAGCGACCCGACTATCGATCACTACTATAGTCGCTAAGGGTCTTCTTGAAAATGGGCCGCATTAGCTACCCGGTTATCAACCACTAATGGGGTTGCTAAGGGTTTCCTGGGCTGCATCGACTCTTTCACTTCGTGACCTTGCTCCAAACTTGCCCCAATGGACTCTTCTCTTCACTTTCTCCATTCCATTTCTTGATCTTTAAGCTCTCTCTAACCAAAATGACTACAAAATCCTATAAAAATAATATAAAACAACCAAACACGTAAAAACGTCCACATATTAGAAATGAAAGTAAAAAGACTTAAAGTATACAAACTGTAGTTGAAACCTAATTTAATAAGTCCCCATATGTACAAAAAATATGTGTTATCATTACACAAGTCTTATAAAGTCTATAACAATAATCCTCCAAAGTCCGCAAAAGTCATTACAATCTCACAAAATCTACAAATGTCACTCAAAAAAGTATGTAGAATTCCCAAATGAATCTCCCTTAAGATGTTTTAATTGCGGTACTCAGTAATGGCCAAACATACATAAGTAGTAGCCCACCGACGAAATTCTCTCGATAAAACCCTCGCCAGTATAGGTTCACCGAGGGAATATCCCTTGAGAAAACCTCAGTAGCCGGTCACATATTCCCTCGGTATTACCAAAGAATTACTAAGCAAAGATTCCTTCGGTGATACCGAGGGATATATATTTTCAAATTAGAAAAATTCTGATAGATATAAATCCCTCGGTATTACCAAGAGAACATTCCATCGGTGATAATGAGGGATTTATGTTCGTCAAAATTTTCTCAATTGTGAAAACACTAACAGACATTATCCCTCAGTATCACCGAGATAATGTTCGCTTGGTAATAGCGGGTGGATTTTGGTGCCTTTAAATAATTTAAAATCACTGATGGACATATTTCCTTCGGTGTTTTTTTTTTAAATTTAATCAATTAATATTATAATTGTATTATTTGTTCGTATTTACATATCTGTAAAACAAAAAGTAAACAAAAAATAAAACAAAAATCGAAATTAAAATATAATTATTATTTACAAAATATCTCAAATTCTAAGTTAACAATATATAATAAACAAATGAAGTGTCTTAACTCGACTACTCAGTCGCAACTATGGTGGAGGCTGATGAGATTGTTGATACGAGGCCATCACTGTGGCAACCTGTCGCCACCTACTCCTTAAGTTGCTCCCCGAGCTCCAGCTGGAGCCACGACCAGAACTCCTGCCGCTCCTACGCATGTGCCTCGTGCTTCTCCCACTAAGCCCTCTTGTGTGCTTCATGATACTCTTTCTGGGTCAGGTCGTACACCTCGCAGTGCTTCTGTTGGTCTCGTCTCTACACTTTGATCTCCTCCTAAAGATTTTAGAGTAGCTCCTGGTGAGCTACATCACAATAATCATATTAGGCTAAGATGAAGAAGGATCTTTGTAACTCTTCAAAGTAGCCACCAACTTTATCAAGTCCCCAGTACCATAATGATAACCCTTATTCGACCCGACGACATCTAGAATATCAATTCCCTCCTTAACCTTGTTATTTAGATCCCTTAATAAAGCACGTGCCTTATCTAAATGTCTTTAGAACTCATCCTAACATAAAATATGTTCATAAATTCTATATCTTTATGAATACCAAAAAATAAGTTAATTAACTACTAAGCATGAAAGATACTTATAGCCATAGTCATTGATTTATGATCAATAAATGTGTCATCTAGCTTCCAGTGTGTACGTACAAAACTCTTATATGCATTGGCCGATTGACCCTTTCAATATTTATCAATTAATTAACATTAACTAATTATGATTTAAAGTTATATAGAATATCACGTGAATGATCAAGTGAAGATTTATACTTACCAATGTGCTTCGATATCCTTGTACCTATGCCATCAGGCTCGCATAGTCTATTCATGTTACAGTTCTAAGACTTGAGGCGATTTTCGTGCTTCTGCCATTCTATTTGATATGCCCTAGCGGAGATGGTAAAATATGTATATGTAAATGTATATGTATATGTATATGTGTGTGTGTGTGTGTGTATATATATCATTTAATACTAAAAATTCATACAAAATTGCTCATCTTCAGGCGTCTTCTCCCACACAATCTAGCCTTGTTCCCTTCTCATTCCAACGTGCTTATAATCGCTCATCCGTTGGATATACTTTCTTTTCAACCCCTGCGTAAAATGTTGTCTTCACATTCTCGTTCATATATGAATCTGGGTTCCAATAACGACGCTTCCATGAAACAATACACATAAGATTCTAAAAAGTCATTAATTAATTATACATGTATTAATTACTTACATGGAGTTGGTGTGACCACAACTCACAATATGGATAAGGGACCTTATTATACGTCCACCTAGCGGGATGTAATATCTTCTCACAGATCTCTCAGTACATCTTTGAAAGTTTGTACGTCGCACAATGCAGTCTACAATAGTGTATATGGTTAAGAATATTATTTAATTATAACTATGACTTGAAAATTATAATTATTAGTTTACTTACCCTGTGCTGATAAAATGGACCTCGTGCCGACTTCCATCAAGTAATAATGCACCCATCAACGTAACAACATTGGACAAGGTGGATGGAATGAACTTTGGTGGAGTGTAACCAAGCACAATATCATCATCGTCATGATCCTCTAAGTGATAGTGAGACGAAGTGGATGAGGGATCTCCGGATCGCCTTGCTGACAATGATGCTCGACTTGAACCAAATCCACCACATCCTGGACCCTAGTCATTTGATAAATAATAATTGAGATACGAGCATTTTACAAAATTCGGTATATCAATTTGTTACAGTAGAAGCATTTTACAATACGATCATTTTACAGGATCCAACTATATAAATTAGTTAAAATAGGAACATTTTATAATATGAGTATTTTACACATACTTAAATTATATCAAGCCCTCATTATATTAGTCATCTAAATCGACACTTTCACTATCAAAGTTATCATCAAACTTATCTTCGTTTGTATCTTGATTGGTGAATAACTCATCTTCTGGATCATAATTTGCCTCGTCAACAAGTTCATCTGGATCATTGTTAATCGGGTCATGTATCTGAAATTGACATCGTCTAATTATATTAAATTGTGTGTATTTATAAATTCCTCTTGAAATGACTATTCATGTAGAGGCTCGATAAACTCTACATTTGATCTTGCTTTAAATTTACACGTTGCCCACCAATTTACTTGTCCTATTTCAAATTCGGGTATGCACAATTATAAACCTGAAGAACTTGGGCAGTAAGTACAAATGGTTCATATCAATAGAATCCTTGCTTGTGATTGATATCGATAAACTTATACCGAGGATCAACTTTTGTTCCTGCAAGAGTTTGATCAAACCATTCACATTCAAACAATAGTGTGTTCTTCTCTGTTCGCCCTATATTTTCGAGCTTCATAATTTGTAGGAGATGAATGTAATAAATATACTAGAAAACCCCATAGTCTGATCCTGTAATTCAAACCCCACTTTTCAAACTTAATTTATTAGATCTGTGGTCGACTGTTTGAAACCTATATTCATTATCTTACAGAAAGTATACATAGTCACACATCGTCATGGACCTACTGCTGGACTCCTAATGTACTCATCAGTAACATTGTCCAAAGGATCTCCATTCTACAATGATAAAACACCATTTTTAATTAGGAGATATATTAAAGTACAATGGGGAGTTAAATGACATGTACCTCCACTTAAAGAATCTTACGTAGAGTTTGAACCAATCAACAAATTACTTTTCCATTTTTTTGGTTGAGTCTATAATCTATAATATTTGATTGAAAACATTTTATGATCTCCATGTAAACACTACATCCTATGTTAAAAATGCGAGTGGAATAGTTTTAATTTATTATATATGCAATTTCAATAGAAATTTAATTAGAGAACACATACCTAACATATTCTTGAACCTCGTTGTATTTCAATAAAACGTACACTCTTGCAACATTAATTTCTAGTTTCTCTAGGAATTTTTCCCTTGTTCTGAAGGCTTCACCAAATTTCCTAAATGACAAAGGAGCTTTATCATCATCGTCCGCACCATCTTGACTGTCATCATTTCGAGATAATTTTTTCTTCTCGTTAGAACGTGGTCTTCAAAATAGTATGAACTGAAAGTTTATGCCTTTTCAACCAAATATGTATTTTCTATCGAGCCTCTGACACTCGAATTGTTCTTCACATTGTTATTCAGTTTTCGAAGATACCTCTAAAATACATAGATTTGTATTGCATTGGGCCAACAATTTTCACTTCATATATTAAACAAGCAGATGCTCCATGGAATCAAATAAACTGGGAGGGAAAGTCTGTTGAAGTTAGCATGAGATTAGAGGAATAATACTCTCTAGACGGATCACATCTTTAGTCCCTATAACTATTGATATGAAGTCCTCAAATAACAATCTCAGTTCGGTGAGAGGTTTCCACATATGTCGAGGAAGCAGTTCAGGAAAGGCAATTTGTATCAACATTTACATGAATATAGGACAGTCATGGCTTTTCATGCCGATCAACCTCAATCCCTTCATGTCGACATAATTCCCCAAGTTTTATGCGTATCCACCTAGAAACTTAAGAGGTTTAATACATTCTTATAGGTATCTTTCAATGGCTTATCAAGCGTGCAATAAGCTTTGAGATACTTTCTTGAGGCATCTTTCAACCACTTCCAAATCAAGAGTTGAACCATATTGATGTACATATTTGATGATTCATTTGGAGTGACGTAAGAGGATCGACCAACATGAACCTCATGATCATGACTTGTGTTGCCTATATTTGGTTCCCCATAATAAGTCCATATATACTAATCCAGTTTGAATCTATATTTAACAAAGTGTTACTTAATCTCATTGATATCGAGAAACTTATGATTCCTACATCTGTTATAATTACAAGGACACTTTAACTTCTCCTCATCCTTGTGTGTAGAATGTGTTTGAGTAAATTTAGCAAAACTCTCTACCCCATAAATGAAGTATGGGGATAGCCAGTCGTTCACCATCCATTTGTACATCCAAATACGTTTGGAACTCATCCTATAACTTTCCAGTTATGATTAAGATATAAATGTTACATGTATAATCACAACTATCATAAGATATGAAGATGTTCAAGTGATTCGATTATTGATAATTAAGTAGTATAAGGGTGTATATATATATAGCGATTAATTTATTAGCAATGGCCCTATACCATTAAAATATGTGATATTCAGTAATACGCTTTCTTGGTATGAATTTTGTGGGCCTAAAAACTTTGGCAGCACCTCCCCTTAGTTTTATAAGCACACATATATTTCAGTGCACCCGAGAACAACAGAAAAATATATAAACTGAGATTTATAAATTCACAAAAGAAAAAAAAACTAATAATCCAACCATATTACAATCACATTCTTAGACTATCCAAATAAGTGGATAAAACATAATTTAATATCAAACTCTCTATTTGACACTAAATTCAAATTGAGTCTAAGGTGTTTGAGAGAACATGCATGGAAAATTGAAATACAAGAACGGTGATTAAACAAAACCACAATCATCCATGATTGGAGGACAAAACCTCATAGCTGGCCACATCATTAAACCGATGTCACCATAACACCAAATAATCATAAATTAAACCCCGAAAAATTACAACACTAACCAATCAGAAAATAATATATCGACAACCATTTGTGATTAGAGGACAAAACCTCCCGGCAGGCGGTGAACAATATATTGGTGGTTTTGATTTGACTATGCTTGCGGAAGCGGTGTGTGTCCAAGTCGATGGTGGTGGTTTCAGCACGCCAATGCGGTAGGCTGTCGGCGGCTGGTGAGTAGGTGGCAGGTCGTGGAATCGGAGCGTGTGATAAGAAGGAAGAAGATAAAGTAATTATTTGCCGAGTGATTCATGTCCCTTGGTATTGTTCATGATATATTTCTTAGGTAATTTAAAGTTATTTAATGAAAATACAAATTTGTATTACACTACAAATAATTTAAGTAATTATTTTTATTAATGTTGAGATTTGACATAATTTCAACTTACATTCATGGTGGATATTGGTATAGATTGAATTGATAATCAAGTACTTGTTTGTGTGTGTAACTACCTTATTGATGTGTAAGTTTTATGACCAACTCAACTAATACTTATTTTTTATATATTCAATTAATACTTATTTTTATATACTAAAATACCAATTGATTGTACATCACATAGTGATAATTATTTTCTTATTTTTTAAATCTAAAATACCAAGAAAATTTTAATCCTCGAAAAATCGTCGAGCGATTCCATATTTCCTTGGCAATTTATGAGGATATTCAAGTTCCCTCGGTATTTTAGCTTTAAACTCATACCCCAATTTAATAATATTTATATAATTCACGCGTATTGATATAATATACTTAAAACGTAATATGCATGATGTTAATATATAATTTATTAATATTATTAGAAAGACCCTAGCAATATGTAGCTTGAAAAGTAACTGAATAAGATTGAGGAGCTCAAGTTTTGACAATGCTTTTATATATTCAAAGAAAACATGTATGGATATTAAGCTTCTCGACCTTCTCATCGTTTACTATATTTAAGCAAATCTTGTTCACAGTATTGATTGATATTAACATTATGTATGCCGTCCATAATTTATCAGATACTATTAATATTATGTATAACGTCCATAATCCATCAACTGTAGATATGGAATAATCAATATATGTAACACAGTATAGTTTGCATTGAATCGTCACCAGGAGGTTATTTTACCATTCTTTTTAATATTTTATAATTACTAAAAATACCAATTGATTGTACGTCTCACGGTGATAATATTTGTCCTAACGTCCACTTTAAAAACATCTTTTCTACGGTCACTCAAACTCAAGAGCAAGCCTCAACCTTCAGTACAAGTTGGCTAGTTGAAGGTTGTGTTGAGGGAGAGAGAGAGATTCTTGACATATTTGGACAACGAAAAATTGAAAATTACAAAAAATTTCTTAGGCACATTAAAAATGATAATTACTAAAATGCCACCGCTCAAAGTTAATAATTTGTGAAGATATATATTTTTTATTTAAATTTTTTTTTAATATGTAAGAAAACAACATTTGCACATTAAGGTCATCTCCAACCAAACATCTATTCTCAACTCTAAAATACAGTAACCATCACTTCATATATTAATTCATTTAAAACCAATAAACATATTCTCAAACTCAAAAATATATTCTCACTATATTCATTTCCACACCATTTTTTGGTTTTTTTCCAGTAACACCTATATAATCATCAACTTTTTAAATTAGACCTCCTAACTTTTTTATATCACGGAGAATCAAGTAAAAAGTAATTATCAAACAACATAAAAAATAAACAAAAAAATTAATAATTAAATATTTAGTAAATAGTAAGAAATAAGAAATTACATTATTCGAAATGCTTTCTTTATTTTGATATTTTATGAAGAGACCAACCCTCCATTAAAAAAATACTTTTTAATGTGAAATATAGAAAGCAATATATTTAATTGGACCTCTTAAGTTTTATCCTAAAAACATATTATCAAAATAAACATTAACACATGAATAATATATGTAATTGATAAAAAACTTTATTTAAAAAAATATTAGTTTGCAGATTTAAAATAAAGAAGTCATTGTAATATTATAAAATATCAAGATTCAGAAAGGACAGATTTGCGTTGTTGCACAATAAAATTGCAAATTTAGAGAAGAGGGAGAAAATTGTGGCTGCAAACGTAAAAATGGGTTAAGTTTGATGTCAGTTGGAGCAAAACTCAACCCCGAAAATAAGAATATGTACTTGTTGGAGCCCAAATAAGAAAGTCTTGAAATCAAGTTAGAATTTGATGTCATCAAAATTTTTGAAATTAAGTCTGATTTTTGACATCAAGTTATAAGAAGATTTCGTATATACAGTAATAGAATTTTTGGTGAAAAAAATTCGGCAATTTGGAATAGAGAATATCTTTTTTTTTTTTTACTTCTTGAATTATGACCATTTTAACATTTTACCTCATAATTTTTTTTTTCATGTAAACTACCTCCTAAACTGTACGAATTTTGCACTTAACCTCCTGAACTCCCGTTTTTGGTGGAATTTCTAGTCGGATCTCACTCGTGTGACATGCACGCTAACATATAAGGGGTAAAATTGACTTTTCATCTCCTCCTTATGACTCCCCCTCAAAATAATGGCACGTGAGCACTACGTAGGTCCATGGAAAGTCAGTTTTACCCCTTATATGTAAACATGCATGTCACACGAGTGAGCTCCGACCGAAAGTTCTACCAAAAATGGGAGTTCAGGGGGTTAAATGCAAAATTCGTACATTTTAGGAGGTAATTTGCACGAAAAAAAAAATTTAGGAGACAAAGTGTCAAAATGGCCATAGTTCGGGAATAAAAAAATCTTTTTCACTTTGGAATATTTCCATTGGGCCTGATTTTCGTGCATGTAGTTAGAACTTTAAAAAAAATGAAAAATATTTTTCTGCGACTAGAAAATTTTCCAATCGGTCTATCAGCGGCAAAAGTCGTCATCCTACTGTAAATACTATAATAATAATAATATTATTATTATTATTATTATTATTATTAAAATGGATAAATACAAATATAATAAAAATTAAAAGTTCTATCTGTCGCAATTAAGATTTTATTTTGTGTGTGCGCCTTTCTATTTGTCGGATTTACATTTTTAGGAGTTAATCATTGTTATTTTTTACTTTCTCAATAAGAATTAAATATTATTTTACTACTTTTACACTTTTATTATTTTATATTTTTAATTATTTTAACAAAATAAGATTATGATTATTTGATACCTATAATTATAACACCAATTATTACTCTTTTAATTTTCGTGAAATAGTCAATTACCATAGATAGAATGTGACGAATAGAGTAATTTTAATTTAATTTTTATATGGAAAAAATATAATGAGTTGTAAAATAATTAGACGCGCAATTCCAGAATACGACAGTAATGAACTTCGTTTGGTCGAGTCAGATCGACCAATATAGTAATAGAATCGTGAAAAGAAGAAAATAAAAATAAAAATAAAAGAAGAGGATTGCTAAGCAAAGATGATGGGGAGTGAACGGTGCATGTGCATGAGAGCGAAGGTTTTTGTTTATTAGTCTCTTCTTTTAATGCATGAATGTGAGCAGGTTAGAATTTGTACTTATACGAGTTTTTTCTTCCAGTGGCTTTGGAATGGGAGTACAATCACTGATCCACATTTATCATAAACTACTAATTTTCATCATTCACTTGTTTGTATGTCTATGGGCGAGTGAGGGGTGAATACGTATAAATGCAATATTATAAAAGTGTTAAGTAGGCGTTAGACCAGTCAAAGATCGAGGTAAAAATGCGTATATACCATGCATTTCAAATTAAATTGTGTTATTAGATGGTGGTTGTTAATTTAGGTGGTTTTGCACACATACAAATTCATCATTATTTTTTTTATGGATTCGCAGCATGTTTTCTAAATAAAAGAAATATTATGTAAAACCTATTTTTCTAAAAAAAAAAAACTCAAAATGGCAAAATCGCATTCTTAAAATACAAAATTAAATTTTTAAAAAAATGCGATAATAGGTGACTTGAATATTGTATGATATTCTATATAATAGGCGATTTGAATATTTTCTTCTCATCCTATATAGGCGATTTTATTTTATTTTTATTTTCTCTCATATATACACCAATTTTGGCGCACACGAGGAGATAAAATAATTGGTGTCAAATCATTACTTAAACACATAGACATGTATTAATTAATGAATCACAACTTTCACAACTTTGGCGCACACAAAGAGAAAAAAAAAATTGGTGTCAAATACGTGTGTATAAGTAATTATTTGAAACTAGTTTTTTTATCACTTCGTGTGCGGCATGTATTAATTAATGAAAGTTATTTTTTTTCTCAATTTTGCTGCACACAAAGAGAAAAAAAAAATTGGTGTCAAATATCTGTTTTTAAGAAAAGAAAAAATTAACTTTCATTTATTAATTATTTGACACCAATTTTTTTATCTCTTATGTTTAAATAATTATTTGACACCAATTTTTTATCTCTTCGGCAAAATTGATCGATAAGAAAATTTTAACTTTCATTAATAATTATTTGACACCAAGTTTTAATCTCTTCATGTGCGGCAAAATTGACTCTCTTCATGTGCGGCAAAATTGACAGATACGAAAAAAATAACTTTCATTAATGGTGTGTTTAAGTAATTATTTGCTCTGTTCTAAAAATCGGCCTAAGCGGCGCCTACGCGTTAGGCGCCACCAATCCGCCTACGATTTTTAAAAGTCGGCCAAAAAAACCGTCGGACGCTCTAGGAGCTGCCTAGGCGCCCTCGGCGCCCAAGTCGACGCCTAGGCGCCAGGCTAGTTTTTTTTTAAAAAAAATTTATGTCCTGGAACGACGTCATTTTTGGGCCTATTTTTTGATTATTTTGATTTTGTAATATATGTTATGGTATTTTTATTTAACTAATGAACTTATGGATTTGTGTTGTTTTGAATTTGAATCGAATAATAGCTTTAAACTTGTGAATTGTAACTTGTGATTATTAGTTTTAGTTTTGAATTGCCATAAACTTTATTGTGTAGCAGGTAGTATAAAGTTGAACTATTAAATGATTGAATATAAAGTTGTAAATTAGGGTATTTATTCTCAATATCTAGACCCCGGCTAGGCGTCCTAGGCGCTAGGCGCTGGCCTGACGCCTAGCAGCCACCTAGCGATTTTTAGAACACTGATTATTTGACACCAATACTTTTATCTTCAGATTGGTGTAAATGAATTTCTCTCTCATATATATTCTATATAATAGAAACTTAGTCGATTTTAAATTAAATACCTGAAATATATATGAGAGAAAATGACGCTATTATATAGGATATGAGAGAAAAAAAATTCAAATCGCCTATTATATAGGATGAGAGAAAATATTCAAGTCGCTTGATAGGATGTCATACAATATTCAACTCGCCTATTATCGCCAATTTTTTATTATTTAATTTAATTTCACATTTTAAGAATGCGATTTTGCCATTTTGATTTTTTTTAGAAAAATAGATTTCGCATAATTATCATACGAAACCACAATTTATACACACACACACACACACACACACACATATATATATATATATATATATATATATATATATGTATGTATTTTAAATTGAGTTTCTCAGCATGAAGCTGCGAATTTGAAATAAATATTTTTTTTATAGAAAAATAGGTTTCGCAGCATGAAGTTGCGAGTCCATAAAAAAATGATGAATTCGCATATTGAGGGTGCGAAACCACCTAAATTAATAACCAAATACCACGTAATAACACAATTTGATATTTGAAATATACGGTATATACGTATTTTTGCCGAAGATTGAAGCGCAATATAGACAAGTTGAGCAATTATGTATATATTTTAAGTATATTACGATATTATTTTTAATCTATTTTCTTCATCTTAATTTACACGCTTGTTGACGCTTGGAATCGAGCTCATCACATTAATCAAAGAAAAATTTAAATGTGATATAATAGTATGAATTCGATTTTACAATAAATTTACTCTATATAAAATCAATAGAAAATCAGGGGTAGATAAATTGCAAAAAAAGAAAGAAAAACACTTCTCCTCACTTTATATATATATATATATATATATATATATATATATATATATATATATATATATATNTATATATATATATATATATCATTTTACAAATATCCATCTCCCTCCTTCGAACTTCATAGGCGTTAAACTCTCGTGGGTAGTTTTCGTTTTGTTTTTAATTTTTTGCAATTTATCTCTCCGAATATATACATATGGAAATGACTACGGTGCCATGAAATCACTATGCCCCCACTCCCTTATATTTACATCCATTGATCTACCATTATTTATAACCAACTTTTAATCTAATGGTTCTAAATAAGTGAGAAATGGTAGCACCGTAGAAGTCCCCTATACATATGTATAGGGCCGAGTTCTAATGAGAACGTATTCTTAATTGATAACCTGGAAATTAATATTTTTATTATATAATTATAGTAATTTTTTAATCAAATAAAAAAAATACAAAAAAATTGGTTCGTCAACTCTTCTCGTCAACTCTTCTCAAATAAGATCTAAAACTCATAATTGAGTTTAGGTTCTCAAATATGGGAGTGATTTTTATTTCAATCCTTCTCATTATCTCTCTCCCTCTTTCTCCCTCTGTGTGTGAGAGAGATTTGAAAAATAGTAATATTAATTAAAAATACTAAAAGATAATATTGAAAATTATATATACAAATCGTAACATTATTTGTTCTATTTACAGGAATATTATATTTCACATTAATAATTTTTACACACAAATCAGAATATTATTTGTTCTAATTACAATAAGACTGATTTTCACAATAAAAAATTTTCAAGTTTTTCTTACCGAGAGTCACAAAATTAGTTGTAAAGTAAACAAAATGCCCTAAACCTAACGGGAAAACACGTAGAAATTGAGTTTGAGAAAATATAAACATACAACACCCGCGTGTCACATGTGAATATGTGATATAAAAATTAAAATATATAAGTCACTGATAATTCTATTGAAAAAACGTCATACATGTAACTTGTAGTATATGCAATATTATTTTATTATTAATCTTTTTCTTCATAAGACACTAATTTGTTCGTATACATATATAATGTGTGTATCAATGCATTATATTGGAATTAGATAAATAAATTTAGAATATATTTAATATTTATCTTTCTAGGCGTAATAATTTATTATTATTATTTGTATTGTTATTATTAATTATTATTATTTATTTTATATTTTTCGTTTCCCTTTTTCCCATTTTTTTGGCGTAAAAATAGTTCTTCATATATACTTTAATGTTATTTTAAATTCATATATTAGGACTAAATAAAAAAAAATTAAGTTTATACTTTTTATATTTATTTCTCTTTCGCAAATCTTTTATATAACTCGTGTTTTTCTTAAATAAATACTTAAAATTCTAAAAATAAAATTATGTCAACTTTTATTATAAATAAGATTTAATCAACTTATGTATATTTTTTCAATTAGAAATAACTTATTTATATTTTTATATTTGAAGAATAAAAGTAAGATATTGAATTATATGTTATGAAACATTATATTAGGTAACATTTAATAAAAAGAATTGAATTAGGCAAAATATAATATTGCTATAAAATTATTTAATTATGTAATATATAAAGAAAGGAAAATACTAAATTATGTAAATATTAGGCTCGGATAACACCGAAACACAATGATTTTTTCCAAAACTAACTGTTGAAATATATGGCTTGTATGCACCTATTCACCTCACATGGATGTCATGCATGCATACGTGATCAATCAAGCCAGCTGAAGTTTTTGTCTTATAGCTTTCCTTAGCTGTCAAACAGTGTTAGTATTGTTCATAGCATATTCTGTTAGTTTAATGACCCGTTATCTAGGTTTTGTTCATCCTTTAGCTAGCTTACATGTGTCTAGGTCAAGCGGTTGATCCAATGCACTACAACCCTATTTAATGCGGTTGTCACCTTCTGTAAATTCATTCTGAACAATGCAGCTTTATTCAGCAAGATTACCTTTGCCTTCTTTGATGTTTTGCTGAGTTTTCTCACGGTATCAGAGCAGGTTTCTGAACCTGTCTCTGGTGCTACTGTCCTACCTTTCATTTAATAACCTTGTTCATTTTTATCATGGCTGAATCATCAACATCAACTTCTTCAAATGTTGTTCTCAACAACACAAATGTAAGTCTGCAAATAGTTCAGCCTTAATCTCAACTTCTCACAACCAAACTTTCAGATTCAAATTATCTCATCTGGAAACAACAAATCCTTACATCTGTAAGAGGTTATGGTCTTGAATATTACCTTAATGGATCTGTATTTGTACCTCAGAAGCTCATTAAGAGCACAGAGAATCCTGATGCTTTAGTCTTAAATCCATAGTTTCTTGTTTATCAGAGACAAGATACAATGCTTGCTTCATGGTTGTTATCATCTTTATCAGAAGGCTTGTTGGTGCTCATGGTTGGATTAGACACCTCTCATCAAATGTGGAAAGCTCTGGAGATAAACTACTCCAGCCAAACCTTATCTAGGAAGATGCAGTACAAGTGGTAGCTATCCACAGTGAAAAAAGGTAATCTTTCCATCAGAAAATATCTCAATAAGGTAAAACTGTATTGTGATGCCTTAGCCTCTACTAGTCAGAGAGTCTCAGAGTCAGATCAGGTTATGCATATACTTCTGGTCTTGGTAGTGAGTATGACTCTGTGTTTGTGTCTATTACTTCTAGACCTGAGTTGTTTATTGTAAATCAAGTCAGTGCTCTCCTCTTGTGCTTTGAGAACAGAACTGAAACTGCTAATCCTGCTATAGTTGATGATAGTAGCACCTTAGTTGCCAATCTAGATGTACAGGGTAACAAAAGAGAGAATTACCCCTCTTATCAGAATACTAGAGGAAGAGGAAATTATTCTAGAGGAGCTGGTAGGCAAGATACAAGTAGAGGAAGAGGTAGGAACACCTATAACAAAATTGCTTGTCAGATTTTCCACTACACAAATCACACTGCTGAGAAATGTTATTACAGAGGTGATTTAAACTTTGTTCTTAACTCCTCACGTCATAATCAAAGCTCAAGGTAGTTCAATAACAGAAACTACAGTCCTACTGCTATGGTTGCTGCTCAAAGTCAAGATAACACCTCTATCATCTCAGACACCTTGAACTAGTTTCCAGACTCAGGAGCTACAAACCATGTCACATATGACATGTCAAATCTTAACACCATCTCTGAATATCAAGGATCAAACAAGGTGCATATGGAAATAGAACAGGTATGGTTATTACACATATTGGTAACACTGAACTTAATCCCCTCGTTGTGCATTTGTATTTCATCGTAAGAATCTGTTACTTGTCCCATGCATCACTAAAAACCTCATGAGTGTATCTCAATTTGCTCAAGATAATTCTATCTTCTTTGAGTTTCATCATACCTTTTGCATTGTTAAGGATCAAGTTATAGGGGCACCTCTACTGGACTTTACCAGTTTGAGTTCAGGACCAAGGAAGATCAAGAGAAGTCTAGACTGCTTCTGCAAATAAGTTGACGATGAATCAACCCTTAGTTAATGTTTTCGTGTTTCAAAAAAGACCAAACATGTGTGTTTGACATCAGAGAAAACATCCTGCTATTGAGATTGTTGAAAGTATTATGAGACACTGTAATTTGTTCTTTGATAATAGTAATAACAAGTTGCCACTGTGTGATGCTTGCTGCAAATCCAAGATACATAAATTACCATTTTCTGAATCCCACACTACATACACTCATGCTTTTGAACTAATTCACAGTGATCTCTGGGGACCATCACCAGTGCATACTTATTCTAATCACAGGTACTACATCAGTTTTGTTGATCAGTATACAAGATACACTTGGATTTATTTTCTAAAAAGAAAAAAGTGAGGCTCTCTCTGCATTCATCCAATTCAGCAAGTTAGTGGAAAATCAGTTCAAAACCAAAATTAAAACTCTCCAAAGTGATGGTGGTACAGAGTTCCTTGGCTTTACTCCCTTCTTACAGCACCAAGGCATTCAACACATAATCTCTTGTCCATATACACCACAACAAAATGGTCTTGCTGAAAGAAAGCACAGAAAAATTGTTGAGGTAGCCTTAACACTCTTAGCCTAGTTTGGTGTACCACACTTCTACTGGATTTATGCCTTCAGAACAGCTGTGTACCTTATTAACAGGTTACCTACTAAGGTGTTGAACGATAAATCTCCATATCAGTGCTTGTCCTCAACTCCACCAGATTATACTCAGCTCAAAGTGTTTGGATGTCTTTACTATCCTTATATCAAACCTCTTAAAAAACACATACTTCAGTTCAGATCATCGCCTTCTACCTTCATTGGATATAGTGACAGCTACAAAGGTTATAAGGTCCTTTTACCTTGAGGAAAAATGATTATAACCAGACACATTTTATTTGAAGAGACTAGTTTTCCTTACCTCAACAAACTCTAAGAGAAAACCCATTTTGTCACCTCTGAACCCTCTAAACTACCCGCTCCTCCTATAATAACAGTCTCAAAACCTTCCATTCCACATACCACAAACCAAAACTCTCCATCTCATAGTACCTCCTCATCCAGTGATCACACCTTTAAGCCTTACTCTCCCTTAACAAGTGCAAGCACCATGCCTCTTGTTGTTGATCTTCAAATTGACAACAATAAACAGTCTTCTACTCCATCTCCCAAACCTAAACATAACATGGTAACAAGATCAAGAGCAGGTATCTTTAAACCCAAGGCTCTTATTTCAGTCAACAGTGAGGTTGAACCATCCTTAGAGAAGGAGGCCATTCAGTTGGAAAACTGGAGGGAGGCAATGCAAGCTGAATATTCCTCCTTAAAAGAAAACAAAACCTGGACCTTGGTGCCTAATTCTTAAAAAAAACCTATTGTAGGATGCAAGTTGATTTACAAGATCAAGAGGAACTCTGATGGCACTCTTGCCAGATATAAAGCCAGATTAGTGGCCAAAGGTTACACTCAAAATCCCGGAGTTGACTATCAAGAGACCTTCAATCCTGTCATTAAACCTATCCCCATCAAAATTGTATTGGCTCTTGCCATGACCTTAAATTGGACAATAAGGTAGTTAGATGTTAACAATTCCTTTCTCAATGGGATTTGGAGCAAGACATCTACATACAACAACCACCAGGCTTTGAAAGTCAAGATAATCCTAATCTTGTCTGTGAACTCAGAAAAGCTATATATGGACTTAAACAGGCTCCAAGAGATTGGTATTGCAAGCTCATGCAAGAACTTCTCAACCTACAGTTTCAAGGGTCAAAAGCTGACCCCTCCTTGTTCTTCAAGATCAAGGGGCAGAGATACATTCTTGTCCTAGTGTATATTGATGACATCATAACCACATGAAATACTGACACAAAAATAAACTCTCTCATTCAAGGCTTAAACCAAAGGTTTGCCTTAAAAGACCTAGGAGTCCCACATCACTTCTTGGGAATTGAAGGCAAACACAGTGCACAAGGTCAACTACACCTCTCTCAAGGTCAATTTTTCAAGAGTCTGCTGCAGAAATTTGGTATGTCAAAGTCAAAAGGGATAGATACACCTATAGGACCCAAGGCAAGGTTTTCCAAGTACATTGGAAGGAACAATGTAAATGCTATAACTTACAGAAGCATAATTGGAGCCTTACAATACATTACTGTAACAAGACCTGAAATTACATTTAGTGTAAACAAGCTCAGTCAATATATGCAAAATCCTCTTGAACCTCGTTAGAAGGCTCTGAAAAGAATAATGAGATATCTTGTAGGCACCCTCACCTATAGACTCTATTTCACCAAGTCTTCTCATCTGACATCACTGGATACTCATACTCAGTTTCGGCCACTGACATGGATGATAAAAGTCAGTTTCTGGTTTTTGTATCTACCTAGGTCAAAATCTTGTAACTTGGTGTTCAAAGAAGCAACAATCCATTTCCAGATCTAGTACTGGGGCTGAATTCAGAAGCCTTGCTCATTACTCCACTGATATCATTTGGATTACTTATCTACTCAAAGAATTGCAGGTTCCCTTAAAGACAACTTCAGTCATTTGGACTGATAATATTGGTACAGAAGCCCTTGCTGCAAATCCAGTCCTTCATTCAAAAGCCAAGCACATTGAATTGGATTTGTACTTTATTCGAGATAAAGTGAATCAAGGCTTGTTCAAAGTTTAACATGTTCATTCTGCGGATCAAAATGCAGATACACTGACTAAGCCATTATCAGATCAATATTTCATCTGGTTCAGGTCTAAGGGGATAGAAGGATTTTGCATTATATATAGGGTAGATGCGTACACTCACATATATATTGGTTGGGTTCAATGAGAATTCAACTTTATTTGAAAACTTAAGAAGTAGTGCTCTTATTATTATATATCACCGAGACTTTGATTATGTTATCTTAGTACTTTTATCAAATAAAAGAAATTAAAAAAAAAATTGATTCACCCACTTAATTAGATTTAACACCCATAATTGACTTTAAATTTAATTAAATAGATGAATCGAATTTTCTATATTTTTTCTTCTTTGGTTATAAATATTAAGATTTAATCATAAAATCACTGTTGTGTATATAATAAATGCTCGGGTGTATATATAAAAAATAAGGTATATAATAATAATATTGTTGATATATAATAAAAGAATAATTCGCATATGAGGTGGAGTTCCAATATAAAATTGAGTTTTCGTTATAATTCAACTCTCTCTCTCTATGTATATATACATAATCGACACTCTATAATAATAATAATAATAACAATAATAATATTATTATTATTTATTTTGCAAAAACACCCGATATGGTGTGGGAAATTAAGATCACATACCAACCTATTTATTGATACGAGAGGTTTAAAAAAAGAACAGTATAGTTAGATATGTGAAATTTGAAAGAAGGTAAGATACTTAAATAATTGATGCGGCGTCATTTAATTCTTCATAACATCTGAATTTAATATCAAATACTAGAGTAGGCTATGACCTGTGGTACAAGTAGTTAACAATATCAAGCTTGTCCCGGTATAAATCTTTCAACATTCTTAAAAGCAAAAAGATTGAAAAGTGAAAACTACCTAAAATCAAATGAAGCGCGCCGTTAAATGAGGATTTTTATATAGTGCTTTATAAGAGAGTTGTTATCTGGTGTTGACTATTGCACGGAGCTAATTGGTTCTCTCTTAATTAATACTATTATCCTTACGTGGTTGCATTTGCAAGTTGTAACATGCCTCATCAATGCCTACACTAATCATATAGCTAAAATTAGTGATTGGGACTCCGGAGTTGCTGGTATTATTACATTATTTAAACTTTAAAGTAGCTTAATATTTTATTCTTAAAAGTAAATTTCTATTTTTATACATTGCAGAATAATTAAAATAGAATATTAAAACTGGTTATATATAGAGGGAGTTGTTATGTATTCATAAGGAAAAAGGCCTTTTTGTTTACCATACCATCATGTTGATTTTCTTTCTATTTGGGTTACGTCTATCACTGAAAGATCGAGCTATATCACTGAAACTTTACCTGTTGAACGATCGATCGAACCACCTGAATAAAGAATATGGAATTGACCAGATTTGGTCGTCACTCAGGACTAAACCGACCAAACTAATATGCAAAACTGGTTCTCGATCGAACCGAAATATCTCGGTTGGTCTCGGTCGATTTAGGGTCAAACCGATTTATGATCTTNCCTTTTCCCTTTTACTCATTCTTTAGCCCAGAAAATAATAAAAAATTATACAATTAATATATTAAATATATATAATATAATTAATATATGTAATTCCCGATTCAGTTATATCGATTTTTTTGGTAGAAAAACAAAAACTTACTGAGTTAACCGAATTCTTATGTATACTTAAAATCAAAAATCGAACTGTTAAACGACAGTATAAGTCTCAGTGACCTGATGAATTCACAGGTCGCATGTTCACAGACCGACTTGGCGACCTGATAACCTGAAGTCGCATGGATGTCGACCTGATAACCTAAGGATGTTGACCTGATAGGTTCAGGTCAAGTGAGTGCCGACCTGACAGGTCTCAGCACCAGAGGTCTGCATGGAGAACACACTACGTCGGATGACATGTCCAGTCTGCTACAGTTGTCAATAGTATTGTGGCAAAGTTAGCCACACGATTATAGCTAGTCGATGTCATATGTACTGTAGCATTTCTGACCACAGGATTTAGGGCAACCCTAATATAAATACCAGTGTATTTCATTGATGTTATATATGAAAAAAATTATCAAAACTATATTTAGTACATTCTCAATTTATAATAGTTTATCTTTTACATCAACTCGCCATGAGCTCGCACTTTTTCTTTCACAAATTGATGTTCGAAAAAATGAACCGAATTGTACTATTCAGTCGATTTGATTTTTTTGCCAAATTTTGCACACTTCTACTTTCAACGGACTTGACCTAGAGCTCTAGTTAGTCGGGAAAATGATCAATGAGATATGCCTTATTGACCATCAACTTCAGGATTCGAACCCCAAGCCCCTATGCTACGCTGTAAACGACGAATTTTGGATTGATTAACCGGTTGAGCTATGTCAAGTCAGAGGCCATGATATTTTAAACATTGAAAGCTTCTTAAGCCAGTTTGTTCCATGCCCTACTTGGGGCCCATGTAGCCGTCCTTAATGCTACTTTTAAGGATTTTAAAAATGGTTTCCACATGCAACTTCAAAAGGGCATGTCCAACGCTTATAAATATTACATTCTAAACTTGATTTCTAGGGTCGTGCTATTAGCAATACCCCATGTAGTGTTATTGGCATTTTAATGCATATTATTTCCTATTATTAGGTATTTAACTTATATATGCAATTAGTGATCAATTAACCACTTTGCTCAAAATCGTTGATGAATCTGGAGTGGCAACTCACTATTTTAAAATGCTATCTTCGTGAACGAGATCCAAATGAGCTAACTAAACTAAAACTAGTTTTTCAAACAAAAACAACTGTCATATCAAAATACGTAAAATATGATGATGGGTCAAGGATCCTTGATAAGAACCCACGACTTTGGCGATAACAAATTCATTTCATCTTCGTAAAAGTCAAAATTTTCGTAAAAATGAGAAAAGTTCTTTTTTTTTTTTTTTGGGAAAAGTTGGTTAATTGACAAAAATGGGAATATTAACTTAGTCTCTCTTCTCCTCGGCCCACATGGAGAAAGTATAGGATAATATATAATTTTCCGTCTCATCAAGACTTAATTGATATTTAGTCGTAAAAAGGTTTAACTTTCTTGTGATTGAATATGGATAATATATATTCAGCATGAGATAATTACATTGATCCTATGCAAAAAATCACAAGCTCCCATAAGTGCTCACTCAAAAGCTCCCCTAATTATGGAGTTGGCCATTGCACACTAGGATTTTGTGCGTGCATGAAGAAAGTCTTGTAGTGGCAAAAAGATCGTACTTATATGAATTCATATAATCAACAAATTTAAAAAGTTTTTTTGAATTTGTTAAGATTATATTAGTATGAACAACCATGCAGCCATGTATGTTACATACATGCATGGTCATGTCCCTAAGTCTGCAGATACAACCAATATTACCTCAGCCACAAGTTTGTTCAGCACATGCACCTCAAACCCTAGTGCACAGAATGAAAACGGCTAATTTTGTCTTCTTGCCTAGGTCTAGCTGTAGGTGTGCGAGCTATTTTCTTTCCTACACGTGTATTGGCTAGATTGCTCCTAAATGGCTATATATATGTGCTTTGTTCCTCAGATAATGTATTCAGTAATGCATTGTGTTTAATAATATATCTCAGCTTTCCTGTTTTGAGAAATCAGCTTTTACCATAAGCTTGAAATGTTATTGAAGCTTTTACTTCTTTTATATGGTATCAGAGCAGGCATTTAATTGCTTGTCTCTGAACCATCTACAATTTATTTTTGTTGTTTTCTTCCCTCAACTGCATCTGCAACTATGGCCCAACCTTTTTCCCATATTTCACAAACAAACGTCCCTGCTGGTAATATTGAACCAATTATTCAGCTACAGAGTCAACTCCTAAGTATTAAGCTAAATGATAGCAATTACCTGATGTGGAGGCAAAAAGTTCTTACAGCTGTGAGAGGATATGGTCTATCTGATTTTCTTACTGGAATTTGCATAATACCAGATCAATTTCTCCCAAATTCATCTGAAGGAGATCAAACTCTCAATCCAGCATACTCAGCATGGATAAGAAAAGATCAACTCTTGGCATCTTGGTTGCTCTCTTCCTTGTCAGAGAGTGTTTTAGTTACTACAGTGGGATTAACTTCATCAAATGAGATCTGGAAAGCCTTACAAACCAGCTTTGGCAATGCAATATTGACAGCAGCTCCAAACTATGAAGAAGGGATCCCTTACCATGACAGAGTACATCAACAAAATTAAGTCTTGCTGTGACATGATTGCAGCTACTGGAGAACAGATCTCAGATCAGAGTCAGATTTTGCATCTTCTATCATTATACGATTGTTATATTGATTTATTGAGAAATTGGCAGCATGAGCGTGACTAGAAAATGATTGAACTTTTGGTAAGGGCCATTTCGTATTTGAAAACCTGATTTTCCAATAATACAACTTCTTAGTATATGAATTTTTGTTGACTAAAAATTCCGGCAGTATCTCCCTGTAGTTCTCTAAGTACACATATATTAGAGTGCACCCGAAAACAAAATAGAGTTACTGAACCAAATTTTTTATAATCAACAATATATATATATATATTGATAGTCATATTACAATCACGCTCTTAAACTGTCTAAATAAGTGGACAATTCGAGATTCAATATCAAATTCTCTATTCGATACTAAACACAAACGAGTCTAAGGTATATTGTTTGAGTGTAGAAAGAAAGATTATATTGTGGATTAGAATTATTTTAAACACCGTTGTTGGAGGGACGAAACCTCCCGACCGGAGTCGTAAACCCCGTCATCACTGATGTATACATCAACCAATAAATCACAACATGTAAACAATATCAACAAACCATAACATATATGTTAAATACAACATCTATGTACCGATCACCACGGTATTTCAAAACCATCATCACCAACAATTTAAAACATTTTAATACCACCATCATTTTTCAAAACAATTTTGAAAACCGTTATTGGAGAGACGAAACCTCCCGACAGGCGCTGTACACCACGTCATCACCGACGTCTACCCAACCAATCACATCATCAATCAATCACAATGTATATAACAACAAACCATAACATACATTAAATTAACACAACCGATCACCACAGTATTTAAAAATCACCATCACATACAATTTAAAAGATAATTGCATAGTTGAACCCTTAATGAACACTAACGAACTCTAATTGTATAATCAAACCCTAATTGAATAAGCAAATACTAATTATATATTAATCCATAAATTAAACCCTAATTATATAATAATCCCTAAATTAAACCCTAATTATATAATTATTCCTGAATTCAACCATAATTATATAATTATTCCTAAATTCTCAACCCTAATTATATATTTATTCTTAAATTCAATCCTAATTATATAATTATTCTTAATTATATAATAATCCATAAATTAAATTCTAATTATATAATAATCCCTAAATTCAACCCTAATTATATAATTATTCATAAATTACACTCTAATTATATAATATTCCTAAATTAAACTCTAATTATACAATAATCCCTAAACTTAACCCTAATTGTATAATTATTTATAAATTAAACCCTAATTATATAATAATCACTAAATCCAACCCTAATTATACAATAATTTCTAGAATCCTCTAATTAAACCATCAATTATAATTTAATTAAATAAACATAAATTAATTCATAAAACAAATAATAAATAATTTCAGGAAAAAAAACCTTGCTTGGCGGCTGGCGTCGACTTGGTGGTGATGGCAAGTAGAATGACTAAAGGGACTGCTGGCTTGGTGGGCGACGACGGGAGGACTCAGCTTGGCATCTCGGAACGGCGGGCGATGGTGGGTACCGTACATGCCCATCTTTGATGTGGTGGATCCCACGGTCGTTGACGGCAATTCGAGCTTGGACGATCTTTTGAAAGAGGTGTGCACGGAGGTGGAGATGGAGGGTGAGGAGAAAGTTTCGGAGATCGGCGTTACCCCTCTCGTGTTTTTGTGAAGAAGTTGTAGAGGAACGTGAGGGGGGGGGGGGGGGGGGTTATTTTTTGGGTCTCCAATGGCACTTGGATTGTCGAGCTTACTTGCTTTTGGCGAGGATGATGAAGTTGTGCCGGTTTTGGAGGATGTGGAGTTGATCGAGCCTCTTTTACCACCACCCGACGCCGTTTGTCTACTCGAACAAGTGGTGGTGTAAGAGGGAGGAGGGGAGGGAGAAGAGATGACGGTCGGGGAGATGAAGGAGTACGTCGACCCATTTTGGGACGATCACATTTGGGTGGTTGACTACTCCCTCTTCCGACCACCGAAACAAGCCCGCGCCCTTGATAGTTCGACCTTCCCGGCTTGCCCGACGTGCCCGCCTTGGTGATTTTTGTCACCCAGTGTGTCTACTCGAGAACGCCAAGGCGTGGCACGATCGCCACCTCTTCTTGGATCCCGGATAGCGTCAATTGTATAAACCGTCTAGCTATAGACGTTAAAGTAGCGCTTATTGGGAGGCAACCCAATTTGTTAAAAAAAAAAAAACAGAGAGAGAGAAAATCCAAAAAAAAAAAAAATTAAAAAAAAAAACTTTTTATTCGTATCTTGTTTTTGCAACCCCCCGTTTGTTCATTTTCTATAGATCGCTTGCCTCGCCTCCCGGTAAGAGACTTATGCACGACTGCATCATCACAAGCTCGCAAATATTGGCATTTTCTCTTCCCTTACACTTTTTTACCGCTTTCTAGCTTAATTTGCAATGAGGACATTGCTAGGTTTTAAGTGTGGGGTGGTGTCCGCCTTAGGTTTTTAAATTATTGCATGCTTGCTTGTGATAATTTGAGTAGCGTGTGTGTTATTTTTGCTTGGATCCTTGGCGAAGTGACGCGGTTTTGATGATTTGGTTAGGGAGTTCAGGTTGTCGATCGGATGTAGTGGACTTAGGTGGCTTAACTCATTGGGAACTTTGTTTGGCTTTAGCTTTGTGCTATCCTTGAGCTCATATAGAACTAGTGCCTCAACTAGCCTCGTCATCGAGCACTCTCTATAGGATTTTTGTTTTGCGTTTTGGAGTCGTCAATTGCTCGATCGAAAACATTGTAAGTTGCTAGTAGCAACGAGTGGTCGGAGCCGTTGATCTCTCTTTGTATATATCTTGTATTTAAGTACCGTATTTCCTTGGGTAACAAAAAAAAAAAGAAAAAAAAAAGAAAAAAGAAAATGATGATGAATAAAACAAGGATAAGTTATAAATCCTTTTAGTTATCAAGTAATAAAACGTGCAACTCTTGCACGTTTCCTATTTCTCTTCTTTTTAGATTTGGTTTGTTAAAGAGAGTCGTAGACGATTGGGCTAGTAGGGAGCCGATTAACAATTCGACCGTGGATAGACCTTAGCCGGGGCAAGGACGAGGGGACCGACTTGGAGGGTTACCTAGTACTTCTAGGTTTCAGGAGTCGATCTAAACGTTTCTTTGAAAAGACATCTTTGTCGTCCTTTTTAGCCGAGCTAATGAGCATTTTAGCATACAACGCCTCAAATTAGGTTTTTGTGCATTAGATTAGGATCACCCGGGGTAGTTTTGTAATTCTAGATTAGTATTTCTTGAGGACAAGCAATCATTCTAAGTGCGGGGTGGTTGATTTGTACTTTTTGTACACCTTTTTGTTACCTTTTTGTGTCGCATTCTCGTGTGTTTTGCTTGCATTTACGGGTTTTAGGAGTCGTTTTGGCCTATTTTGTTAGTTTTAGGTTTTATAGCTTTTGTGCGGTTTTTAGTAGTTTTTCGTATATTTTTACTCTTTTTGTACTTTTGGCCGTAGGATGATCAAGCGGAGCCCGCGCACGTTTGAGGCATCCCACCCGACTTGGATTGGAACGGACAAGCAAGGGAACACAGCGCGAATGAGGAGCGACAACCGGCGGACGTTTAGAGCGGAAATAAAAAACCGAGCCGGGAGCAGCCGTACCAGTCGATCGACCTGGACCCTCTCCAGATCGACTGCTCGGCAGTGAGTTTTGCCAATTTTGGCGAAGCAGTCGATCGACTGACCCTTAGTCATGATTGCAACGCAGGAATTTCTGAGATTTTGACCCATTTTGATGATTTTGCCTCTGCATTTTTGTATATATAGGACCAGCTCTCTCCAACTTATCCAACCCTTCCTTGGTGAATATGGGGCTTGCTCCATTTCCTCCAAGCATTTCCTTTACTCTTGCATAATAAATACTAGTTTAAATCCTTAGTTAATGTAGTTTAGCTAGTTAGTGTAGTTAGTTGTTTAGGTGTTCTTAGAAAGTGTGGGAGAAGGTGACATATCCTTCACTTGTGGTTCTTGGTTGCTTTTGAAGGTTGTAATCTACATTTGAAGTTCTTGTTTGGTGTTTAATGCAATTGGTAGTTTTCTTTCCCTTACCTTCTTGTGTTGTTATTGTTGATTGTTGTTATTGAAGTTGTGTTGGTTTTTAGATTTAGTTTGTGTTGTTGTTCTTTGCATTTCAATTTCCCTTTTCATCCCCTAGCTTGTTGTTCTCTTTTTCTTGCAAAACTCCATGGATGCTTTCAATTTCAAGCTTTTTACCTCTTTTAGATAGACAAGCTTTTGGACTTTGAAAGATGCATGAACTTTTCCTCTTTGGTAAATTTGTCTTGTCTCATATTTAATGCTTTTGACTTCTTTAAATTTCAAGCTTTTAGTTTCCCTCCATGTCTTCTCTTTCAATTGC
>BMAC01000425.1:358371-380805 GCA_014905375.1 Phtheirospermum japonicum | reverse complement strand
TCCATAAATTAAATTCTAATTATATAATAATCCCTAAATTCAACCCTAATTATATAATTATTCATAAATTACACTCTAATTATATAATATTCCTAAATTAAACTCTAATTATACAATAATCCCTAAACTTAACCCTAATTGTATAATTATTTATAAATTAAACCCTAATTATATAATAATCACTAAATCCAACCCTAATTATACAATAATTTCTAGAATCCTCTAATTAAACCATCAATTATAATTTAATTAAATAAACATAAATTAATTCATAAAACAAATAATAAATAATTTCAGGAAAAAAAACCTTGCTTGGCGGCTGGCGTCGACTTGGTGGTGATGGCAAGTAGAATGACTAAAGGGACTGCTGGCTTGGTGGGCGACGACGGGAGGACTCAGCTTGGCATCTCGGAACGGCGGGCGATGGTGGGTACCGTTTATTCTTTTTTCTGTTAGATTTTTTTTTTGTCTGCACGGAGTGAAGGGGGGGGGGGGGGGGGGGGGTGGCTGGGGTGGTTGGTGGTGGCGGGGGGCGTTGCTATATTTAGGTTAATTTCCGAGGGGAAAGTAACCCTAAAAAAACCGAGGGGAGCAATTCCCCTCGAATATTTCCGAAGGGTATCCGTTCCCCTCGATAATTTCCGAACAAGTTTGCTATTTCTACAATGGTGATTGGAAAAATGAAGGCTGATGGTGGATGCTTCATTGGAGGAGCCTTGTTGGGAAAAGAGTACTGTCAACGCAATGAACATCTTAGAATTAAATGTCGACCGATAGTTACAAATTACAGACGGAGCGTTTGATATTGAAGAAAGTTGTCATGGTGAATGAGAACGAGGCAATCATTGCTATGACTCAACAACTGGTGGGCTATGAATAGAAAATTGAGATGTTGGTGTCATCAAAAATTAGGAATTTTCGATTGGTCAACCAAGTGGAGTTTCCATGCATGAATTAGTTGAAGATGTGAGTTTTGTGAATCAAAGGATCTTCAACAAACAACTATAGCAAACAATCAAAGGGCGGGAACCGATACCATCCGGGGATGAGAAATCATCTGAACTTCTCATATGTCAATCAAAATAATACACTCCAATAACTAGGCTTTTAGGTGACTAATGGAGAAATCAACGAGGGGAAGAAGTTGAGCCATAGAAGAAATGTTCATCTCCTTTATTGGTAAAATAAAATCATGGTTTGAGAAATTTTATGTGAGCCTAGCTCAAGTGAACGAATTAGTTAGGACCCATACAAAGTTTCTTGAAATGCAAACTTTTAGTTGGCTAAAATTATAGGAAATCAACATTAAAAAGGGTAATTTTTTTAGTAATGTTAAAGTTAATCTAATAGATCAATGTAATGCAATTCATTTGAAGATAGGAAAGGAGTATGAAGGTCCAAAGATGCAAAGTCTTTAACACGAACGAGATACAAAGGAAGCAGGAGAAGAGATTGAGGAACAAGATAATTAAATAGAGAATAGAAGGGGGCTTATAAGATAAAATATATTCCTACTTTTTTACTTCATCTAAGCCTTATTAGTTTAGTAGATTTTAATTTATGTAATGTTGTTAATTAGTTTTAATTAATGTCATTAAAAATTAATTACTTTCAAGCAAGCTTTAATTTAAATTTGATGCAACTCGTTTAGAAATTACGGGTTTAGGGTTTAAGTTCGTTTAGAACCATTAATCGGAATTTGTTGAGAATTGGGATTGACGACCCCAATACTTGATCGACATTTGGGATTGACAACCCGAATCGTGGATTAAGTGTTCGACAAAAACCGATTGATCATGGAGACGAACCGAGCACCCTAAACCCTCATTTTCATTATTTTCATTTAAATCTCTTTTAGTTCTTGTCTTAGTTGATTAACTTTCAAAAACTCAAACCAAATCAATGACTTAATGCTTTCTTAGTTTAGATTAGGGTAATTTCAATTAACAAGAGAGTAAGTAAAAACACCGACCGCCGATAATATCTATCCTCGAGAGACACGACTCGGGAAAACTTACCGCTCTACAATCGATTCCGTACTATTGCGGAGAAGATTTCTTAGAGTGCTAAGAAATCTTCGATCAAAGCTCACTGATTCTATTCCTGCTCACCTGCTCGTACTGCTTCTTAATTTTTGACTTATCAAACTGTACTAGCTATCTCCTCTAGATGTCCTCGCTCACACATGTGGGAACCTTCCCCTCTACTCTCAATTTTTGCTTCCACTCGTTGAGGCGGTTGCTTCACGAGGGATCCATAGAGCCATAGTAGTTATGTTTTATAAGCTGTTCAGAGTATAAACTCGGTTCCCAAGAATAGTATTTCTATAAAATAAAATAATTAATAGAAAACTATTATATATAACAACTTCTAAATATATTAGTTAATATTATTAGTTAATTGCCAGAAATTTGGGCCACCATAATTCACGATAAGACTGGGGGATATGCTCGTATCTACACCCATTGGGTTGTGCATGAGTCTCATGGATCACTCAAGGAATCACTGATAAACCCGTTGAGTGACTGTGCAACCTAATAAAAGTTATGGTTAATTAGAGAAATATATTAACATAAATGATTTATTAGAAATAAAAATTAAATAAAGTTACTTACCTCGGGGGGATAAGACATCTTCTTATACGCAACAATGCCTTTATGTCAATTTACTTATTCTTGCATAGGGGGTTTAAACCGAGGGGGTTGCAAAACTTACAACTTGTCAAATCAGAATCATCTCTACAATAAATCATACAATTGCTCAGGCAACAATATATCTTCTCGACCATTAAGCTCATGCCGCTCATTAACTTTTTGATCATGTAGAAGTCATCTGGTACGTGATTATCTTTTGGCACAACTTCTTTGGTTAAATAGAGTACTTGATCATAATACTTGTGGGACATGTGATATTCTGACTTTATATTCATGAGACGGGCAACTGAAGACAATTGAGAATGTTCTCATACCCGGGATATAAAAGCTGATTTCCAGCACTCAACATATCATGGAACTTTTGCGCCTTAGGATTCGGTTCTTCTACATTAGCAACCACATCAAAGATTATACTTGATGTATCTTGAACCATATAAATGTAGGAATTTGAGGAATCTTCAGAAGCGGTGTAAGATGATCCTCCAACGTGAACCTCAAGATTGGCACGATGCGTGGAGTCAATATTTGTTTCCCCATGGAATGTCCAAATGTAGTAATCTAATACGAATCCATTTTTAATCAGGTGAAACTTGACCTTGTTTACATCGTGGTAACTGCAATTCCTACATTTAGTATGACTACCAGTACACTTCAATTTTACCCCGTCTTTCATTAGATAATGTGAGAGAGCAAATTGTATGAAAGTCTCCATTATTTCCACGAATGCGTTGGACAGGTAACCGTCCACCCTCCGTTTGTACACCCAACTATGGTCAGAACTCATCTTATGATATTCTAATTATGATTAATTAATATACACGATTGAATTATAGATAAGTGAACAGTATGAGGGTGCCTTTAGTAAACAATTAAATTTTATTTGTAAGGGCCCTATCCTATTAAAGAATTTGATCTTCAGTAATAAAATTATCTTACTATGTATTTTGAGAACCTGAAAATCTCGACAACACCTCCCCTTAATTCTATAAGTACACATATATTGCAGTGCACCCGATAACAAAAGAGAGATAGAAACCAAAATTCAAAAGTCCAAAAAATACATAGTATTTAGATAATCACATTCTCAAAGTCCAAAAAATACATAGTACTTCGACAATCACATTCTCAAACTGTCCAAATAAATGGACAGTTCACAATTTAGTATCAAATTCTTTATTTATTACTAAATTCCAAATAGATCTAAGGTAAAGTGTTTGAGTGTAGAAAGAAAGAATATAATCGATCCATCGATATAATTATAAAATCCGTATTGGAGGAACAAAACTTCACCATCAGCGTCGTACACCACATCATCATCGACGTATACAACATGTATATATTATTCACAAATCATAACTTATATATAAATCAAACACAACATTCACTTGGCAATCACCACGATATTTTAAAACCCGCACCATGCACATATTAAAACTTTTTATTGGAGAGACGAAACCTCCCGACCGGTATTGTACACCACGTCATAACCGACATATACACCAACCAATTTTTAAAACCACCATCACATTAAAAAAAAATCCGTTATTGGAGGGACGAAACCTCCCAACCAACGTCGTAAACCATGTCAGCACTAACGTATACACCAAAAAATTACAATATGTATACATTATTCAAATCATAACACATATTAAAGACCTTTAAGTATCTAATTAGTTTTGAACTCCAAATATCTATATAATTATAATTCAACCCTAAAATTTCAAAATATCCCCTCATTAAATCCCAAACTAACCTTAATTTTCATAATCAACCCAAACATCTAAGTAATTATAATTTAACTTTAAATTTTAAAATATTCCCTAACTAAACCCCAAACTAACTTTAATTTTTGAAATCAACATCAATTATCTAAATAATTATAATTCAATCCTAATTTTTGAATTATTTGTTAAATAAACTCCAAACTAACACTAATTTAAAAATCAATCCCAAATTATCTAAATAATTATTCAACCCTAAAGATTTGAATTAATTAATATTTAAGCCCAAAAATAATTTATTTTTGAAATAAATCAACAATTATATATCTAAACATTTAAACAAGAAACTTTGACTAGAGCGTTGGTGGTGGTCACGTCCGGTTTTGGAGCACTAGTGGTGGTGACTGATGGAACTTGCTGGTGGCAACCGCTGCAGTGGTGGTGGTGGTGGAGGGGGTGGCGCTGCCTTAGGTTAATTTCCGAGGGGAAAGTAACCCTAAAAAAACCGAGGGGAGCAATTCCCCTCGAATATTTCCGAAGGGTATCCGTTCCCCTCGATAATTTCCGAACAAGTTTGCTATTTCTACAATGGTGATTGGAAAAATGAAGGTGATGGTGGATGCTTCATTGGAGGAGCCTTGTTGGAAAAGAGTACTGTCAACGCAATGAACATCTTAGAATAAATGTCGACCGATAGTTACAAATTACAGACGGAGCGTTTGATATTGAAGAAAGTTGTCATGGTGAATGAGAACGAGGCAATCATTGCTATGACTCAACAACTGGTGGCTATGAATAGAAAATTTGAGATGTTGGTGTCATCAAAATTAGGAATTTCGATTGGTCAACCAAGTGGAGTTTCCATGCATGAATTAGTTGAAGATGTGAGTTTTGTGAATCAAAGGATCTTCAACAACAACTATAGAAACAATCAAGGCGGGAACCGATACCATCCGGGGATGAGAAATCATCTGAACTTCTCATATGTCAATCAAAATAATACACTCCAATAACTAGGCTTTTAGGTGACTAATGGAGAAATCAACGAGGGGAAGAAGTTGAGCATAGAAGAAATGTTCATCTCCTTTATTGGTAAAATAAAATCATGGTTTGAGAAATTTTATGTGAGCCTAGCTCAAGTGAACGAATTAGTTAGGACCCATACAAAGTTTCTTGAAATGCAAACTTTTTAGTTGGCTAAAATTATAGGAAATCAACATTAAAAAGGGTAATTTTTTAGTAATGTTAAAGTTAATCTAATAGATCAATGTAATGCAATTCATTTGAAGATAGGAAAGGAGTATGAAGGTCCAAAGATGCAAAGTCTTTAACACGAACGAGATACAAAGGAAGCAGGAGAAGAGATTGAGGAACAAGATAATTAAATAGAGAATAGAAAGGGGGCTTATAAGATAAAATATATTCCTACTTTTTTACTTCATCTAATTCTTTACTATTTCTGAAACAATTTAAAAAGTAAAAAGTGGATGAACGATTTTCAAAACTCCTTGATATTTAAAAAAAAAGAATCACGTTAATATTTATTTAGTTAATGTGTTGTTGTAGAAGCCGAACTATGCAAGGTTCTTGAAAGAAGTGATAATCAAGAAGATAAATATTAAAGATTACAAAATTGTGAACTTAATCGAGGAATGTAGCACGATGATCTAAAAGAAGATGCCTCTCAAATGCAAGAATTCAGAAAGTTTCAAGATGTTTTGTACCATCGAGGGAAGTTTATTCAAGAACACCTTGTGCGATCTAGGTTTAAGTATTAATCTAATGTCGTTGTCAATTTTTAAGAAATTAAAAATTGGCAATATCAAACTGATGAACATCACACCCTAAATGGCGAATACATCTTTAACAACTCGAAAGTTATAGTCAATGATGTACTTGTGAAAGTGGAAGACTTCATCTTTTTGGTGGATTTCGTAGTCTTAGACATGGAGGAGAATAAGAATGTACCATTGTTACTTGGGTGTCCATTCTTAGCAATGAGCCAAACCCTAATTGACATGAAAAGTGAAAACACACATTGTATATCAATGTAAGCTTAAAGTTTTTAATATTTATCATAATATGAAAATTTATGAGAAAGATGATGTTTAAAAAATTGGAAGATGATGTACCAAATAAGAAAGCAAGATTTAGGTATTTGAAGAAAGCAAACAAGATGGTGACGTCATCATCAATCTTTAAAAATAGTTCTTCAAGAAAGAAAGCATCTAGCTATTCCTAAAAAAAATGAAATGAGTTTTTGTCCCAATCGCGACCGCGAGTTAGCTCGCTACTGTGAGCCATTTTTCAGGTAAGCATTCACAACCACGAACCAAGTATCTACTGTAGGCTATTTTATAGGCATGTGTCCGTGACCCGATTCGCAACCGCGAACCAGGTCACGAACGAGTTGCAAAAAATAGAAAACTTAGAAAAAAGTTCACTTCTCCATTTCTCTCATTCTCAGTCGTGAACCCTCCCTCTACTTCTCAAAGATTCTCAAGATTTCATCAAAACTCATAAAATAAGTTTTGTTCTAAACACAACACCACATCACTTACAATTCATCATCAAGATCCAAGAACAAGGTACAAATTCTCCAACTTTCGAATTTAGGGTTCTTCATTTTAAATTTTGGGAACTATCAAAATTTGATGAAATTAATCATGAATCTTGGTTCCTTGGTGCTTAGTAAAGTTTATATTGATGATAATGCTTGAAGATTGTGATTGGACTACTTTAATTTTTAAATTTAGGACTGAATGTTTGTTGAGGAGTTTCATCGAACACTTGGTATTCATGTTTGGTTCTTGAAGTTATATGAAATTTTGTGATAGTCGAAGCATGAAGTGTGAT
The DNA here is from genome assembly GCA_014905375.1 of Phtheirospermum japonicum. Lineage (NCBI taxonomy): Eukaryota > Viridiplantae > Streptophyta > Magnoliopsida > Lamiales > Orobanchaceae > Phtheirospermum > Phtheirospermum japonicum. Next base: position 373,574 of record BMAC01000425.1, on the reverse strand, counting down.
GTAAAACTTGAATTTCTTGATGTTATAGCCATGAGTTTGAATTAATTGATGTTTGGGGGGATTTTCCATGAGTTTTGGGAGATATATATGGATACGATGATCAATTGAACTTGTTAATATTTTAATTTTACTTGTAAGTATGCATGTTTACCACGATTGATTGGTTTTATGTGATCATTTAATCCATTGTGAGTACAATTTGACGAGAATCGGTGAAGTTGAGTTTAGAAAGTTCTATACATGTCACATTGAAATGGAGTTTTATTTGTAGGAAATGGCTTCAAGATGCGCAACAAAAAGATGAGGAAGCAATCTCTTCCAAGCAATTCAAATAAGGGAGCCACATCGAGATGTGAAGGGTCGTGCGATGATTAATGAGGATGATACGACGTATGGATAATTTCCATATTAATCAGCATGACTACCAAGATGAACCTTCCCCACTCGACTCGCCGTAGATTTTGTGAGTCACGGACAACATAAACCACTTCGTATTTTCCAAACTTATTACTATATAGTAGAAAATATATTTGGTGGAATGGAAGTGCGGTTTACCTTGGTCATGCATATTCCGTTTTTATTACTTTTTGCATTTCATATAGGATTGCATTAGTTATTTTTATTTTATTTTTTTATTTTTTTTATTTTCTTTTTATATGCACATCCAATTGCTTTATTAGGACTAAAGTGGCGGCTTTAGATATTCAGTTCAATAAAATGTATTTTGATGAAATATGCATTTGGGTGAATTTTTTGTAAAATAATTGATGATGTGCTGAGGATGAGTTTATTTGCAAAAATTATCTATATTTATCAAAACACATGCTTGAACGTGATTTTTACACCTTACTGAAAATATCTTGTATTCTTGCTTTATAAAAATGATATGTCTGTGAGATTTGGACTTTTTTTACGGATAAATCATGAATAGTCAATTTTCCTTCTTGTGATTTATCTGTCGTATTTGTATCTTTTTAGAACTTGCTCTGATTTTTGTCTCGAGATTGCATAGTGTACCAGAAGACTTGAAAATGACTTAAGCAAGTTTAGTAAAACATGATTCCGGTAAATCCATATATGAAAGCTACTACAAATAAAACAATCCTTAGTTAGTCCCGTTGAACTTTTTATTCTCATTCTTTGTCAGCCCATGAACTTTTTATATACTCTCGAAAAGGCTTATGAAAATTTTATTTTTTATGAGTTGGGAGGGTTGAAAAATTTGTATTGGTTAATTTAAGTTTATTGATATTTGGGTGCACGGATTTATCTTTTTATTTTTGTAGGCGTCAAAGTAAAAAGAAAAACCACTACTACTTTCAAGATAAGGGATTAAATCCTAAAGGCTATGTTTAGTTAATAAGAATCAAAGTTAAAAACCTCAAAGTAAATAGTGATAAGTCTAGTACTTTTGTGATATTAACTGAGTTGGTTGAGAGCCTATGTTTTAAAGGCTAAGTGTTTACAAAGTTCTGGGTTTTGAGTTAGGTGAATCATATTAAAAGTTTCAAGTGTTTAAATAGAGGGTAGTTGTGGTATTTCTTTTGCATTAGTTCGCATCATAGTCACTTTTATCCAAATATCTCATACCGTACCAAAGAACCTACATAACAACCTTAATAAAAATCTTATATTATTCTTGTATTTCGTACACACCGAGTAGTGGGGAGATAAATGATTTGAATTCTTATGTTTGGATGCATTGATATGACATCGTGTATATACATATATGGAGTCTAAGGGCAATCTTATTGAATCAAGCACAAATAAGAAAACAAAATGTCCTGAAAATGAATTCTATTAATTCCAAGAAGTTTAGTAGAATTGATACAACATAGTAAAATGAACTACATGACTAATGGTTGTCATATTCATAAGGTAAGGAAAAATAAAATAAAAAATAAGCTAATGTGACTTAGAACAAGTTTATTCGAATAGAAATGTCGGTGCTCGATCTTATTGTTGTGTGTTCGAAGCAAAATTGGTGCATAATTTAAGAGAATGGTGGATAAATGATATGAAAAAATAATCTTTATATGAGAGTAGTTCCTTCTATCTCTAGTTTATGTGTTGACTTAATGAGTTTGTTTTGAAGTTCAAACCAAAATAAACACAATTACTTCTTCTTAAAGGCGTTGAGGTCAAGTCTAAAGCCTTACAAACTTATGCGTGCTTTGCGGTAAAATATATTTTAATTTAATTTAATTATTTTGGGTCAATATATATGTAAAAAAAATATAATGTGTAAAGGCTTTTTACTAAAATAATAAAAATTTACACGTATGGATATTTTATTTAAAAAGAAAGTTCATTTTAAAAAAATACCACCGAAGTTTGGTAACTACTTCTCAAATTTACAAACACCCATTAATACGAACCTCAAATGGGTGCCTTTTGTGCCTTCGGGGATATTTTGTAGTTTCACAGATAACTTGTGATCGTGTGTGTTTCCTTTTTTTTTTTTTCTTAACTAAATCAAATGCCAACAGCAGTTTTTACAATTCTACAAGTAAAGAATGAAGTATCAACATATTACTAGAAACATTATCCCTCGGTCAGTAAAGCACTCGTGCAAAAATGACATGGCCTTCACTAGAAGAAAAAATGTACAAGTTGCTTTTAAATAACTACATTTCGAAACTCGCAATACTATTTCAAAACAAGTACAGACAAATATCACCCTGTTTCTTTAATAAGCACTTCCATAACTAAATCATTCCATGAATATATTAGCCCCACAAGCGCCAATGCAAACAATCCGAACCTTTGCATTCTCATCCTTCCAATTGTACGAATGAAATTGCCGAAAAACTCCCGGATGCCCATCGTGCCTCAACATCGAAATCTCGATAGGTTGGCCCCATAGGCATCTCATCATAAAAATACCGACGTGCATGATTACCCATCGGTGGAGTGAAGGAAATGTTGACGGACATAAACCATTAGCAATTCGGTTGGTAAATCTTCTACCAACAGGTTTGCCGATAATATTCACCATCGATTATCCTTTTTTATGTAATGCCAACCATAACATTCGTACAACAAATTAACCAAAGGACCATCAATTTCAGATTCTCGACCCTTCTCTTCTTGCTCCACCCCTCCAGTTCGTCTTCATCGTCATTGCCATCCTCTGTGTTGTGTCATATATCACCATATATGTGGGTGTAATGCCCATAGCGGCTAAACAAAGTCATTATCGCAATGAATCTGACATTTCTCCATTGCACTATTTTTGGTAGATGTCATGAAATGAATTTCATTTTTGGTAAAGTATGTTGACCACTTTTCAGCTATGTTCTAAAAATCGCCCTAGGCGCCACCAATCCGCCTACGATTTTTAAAAATCGGCCAAAGAAATCGCCAGGCGCCCCAAATGCTGCCTAGGCGCCCAGTCGGCGCCTAGGCGTCAGACCATTTTTTTTTTTTTAATTTTTATGGCCTGAAACGACGTCGTTTTTGGGCCTATTTTTTGATTATTTTGGTTTTGTAATATATGTTATGGTATTTTTTCTTTTTACAAATGAACTTATGGATCTATATTGTTTTGAATTTTGAATCGAACAATAGTTTTAAACTTGTAAATTGTAACTTGTAATTATTACTTTTAGTTTTGAATTGTCATAGACTTTATCGTGTAACACGTAGTATGTTGAACTATTAAATTGTTGGATGTAATATTGTAAATTAGGGTATTTATTCTCAAATTTTAGGTCCCGCCTAGGCCCCTCTTAGGCGTCGTAGGCGCTAGGCGCTGTCCTGACGCCTAGCAGCCGCCTAACGATTTTTAGAACACTGCTTTTCAGAAAAGGTACGTGATGTTGGTTATCATCAAACAACGTCCATTAAGTTGGCCAATTCATCAAACAATGTACAAAAAAAGCCCGATCGGGCTTTTTTGCTGACGTGGCGTGATTCAATACTTTGTTATCATTTTTCCTTTATTTTTAAATATTAAATTAAAAAAATTGGTGAAAATTTTCATTTTTAGTACACTATGTTGGCCACATTTCAAAAAAGGTACGCTAAATTGACCAATTCATCAAAAAAGGTCCAAAAAAGCTTTGATCTGATTTTTTTTTTCTAAAATTGTATAATTCTATATTTTCTTATCAATTTTTTATAATTATACAAAATAAATTATAGACAAAAATGTTTTTTGCACTCTCTTTTCTTTTTATAATTTTCTTTTCTCTTTCCGTTAATCTAATTAATAAAATTATAATCAATAAAAGTTAATATAAATCATTTATAAATATAAAGATAAAATACAAATATTAAAAAACATATAATAAATATAGAGATTTCAAAATTCATTTATAATAGACTTTCTCATATATATTTTTATATATGTTTTATTATTTTTTTAAGATTCATTTTATATTCTTATATTTATCTTCGAGTTTATTAATTTTTTATTAATTATAATTTTAATAATATAAAAGTCATATAAATTATTATATTAATTTTATAATTTTTGAAAATTTATTTTATGTTTATATATTTATCACTATTTTTTTATTTCTTATTAATTAAGATTTTATTTATTTGATTAAAAGAAAAGAAAATGAAGGCAAAACAGGTTTTTGTCTACAACTTAATATTTAAGTAAAAAAAAATTAATAAAACAATATATAATCATGCCACGTCAGAAAAAAAAAATCCGATCAAAGCTTTTTTGAACCTTTTTTTATAAATTGGCCAATTTAACGTACCTTTTCTGAAATGTGGCCAACATAATGTAACAAAAATGAAAAAATTTTCTTTTTTTTCTATTTAATATTTAAAATTAAATGAAAAATGATAAGAAAGTATTGAATCACGCCACGTCAGCAAAAAAGCCGATCGAACTTTTTTTGTACCTTTTTTGATGAGTTTTTTTTGTACCTTTTTTGATGAGTTTGACAACTTAATGGATGTTATTTGATGATATCCAACATCACGTATTTTTTCTGAAAAATGGTCAACATAGTGTACCAAAAATGAAATTTTCTCTCATGAAATGAGTACGTGGTCAACCAATCGACAATCGCCTTTTTTCATAAATGCATCGAACGACATTGTCCATAATGATGTATAAATAATTTTTGACTATCCATTTTTGTACGCATCTCTGTCCCAAAAGCTACCACGAAAAATCCTGAAGTTTTCATCCACCATGTAGAAAAACAAAACATGTTAGATAGACCGATGAACGCCCCATCTCTGGCCTTCCATTTTTTGAATTGTTGGAGCGTTTCAAGAATTTTAACAGTCTGTTTCTATAAACCACTTATGCACCAAAGAGATTAAGATAGTTTCTCAGGTCCAAGTTAAGTTTCTAGGATCCAATATACAGTTTCTCGGATCCAAGAAATGTCTTGCAAGCAACGTAAAATATTTTATTGGAACAAAAATGATTTCTTTAAAATTTTTGTTTTTAACTTGAAGCTTTCTGAAGTTAGTAATTATCTTAGAAATAAGATTTTTTACTTGAATTCTAACATACAAGTTTATCAAATTCCCAACGTAGGGCGGGCGGATTATTAGAGATACCTTTATTAAAGACTTTTCAAGTTTATCAAAAAGTTTGTTAAAAAGTTTGTTAAGGACACGTGAACATTTTCAAGTGTCAAAATGGCCACAAAATCCTTTTGTTATAAAGTGGCTAAAGTTCATTTTGTCTAAAGTTCAATTTAGAATTTCCCAAATTCAATTTTGGGTTAAATTTCAAATTCTCTACCACAAAATTTCTCATTAACCCAAAATTGAATTTGGAAAATTCTAAATGCTGCTCTCGTCGATTCAAAACGTTGTTGGCGATTATCTAATTTGTGTCGATTTTATGTAAATGAAAATCATAAATATTTGATGAAATAAGGTCAAACCCACACCCCTCAACTATAAATTCCCAACACAAAGTTAACTATAGATGTTTGTTTACTCTCATAATTAGTTAAATATGTTTTAAATTAATAAATAGTTAAATAGAAAAAGTGTATTCAGTGTATTTTTTAGGGGGGGATATAATTACTTATTAGTACTAACATATTTTTTAGGTGAATTCAGTGTATCTTTTTGGGTGTCTTGTAATGCTCGGTGATATCTAGAAAAAGTGGTTCATACTAATCGTATCGTTACTTCTCTCTGTATCGTTACTTCTATCTGAATGTAACTTTCCACGTTCCGTACAAAAATTATCTCAAAAATCATGGATAGCTCAATAATGTAAATATTTTTCTCCAAGTAGGCAATTCTTAACAAAATCGTATTGAAATAGTTATTTTAGATTTTTAATAATTATTTTAAATTTTTTTATTTGTAAATCTATTAAATAGTTAAAATAAGATTTAAACAAAAATTAAAAAAAATCAAATATATCGTAAGATAATAAAATAAACCTCAAAATATCTTGAATCGGAAAAAAAATATAATAAACTATAACTAAATAAAAATAGTTATTTAATAAAATCAAAAAATGGAAAATTTTGGAAAAATTAAAAAATAATAAAATAACTCATAAAAGAATTATGTCGCCAAAATAAATAAAATAATATTTTATTTCTAAATAGTTGTTCCATAAATTTAAAAAAGATTGAAAAGTTAATAAAAGGGGAAAAAAACTTTGCCGAACCTCAATCTATCGTGATTTTCACATTTTACCATATCAACTTTTATTTGTAACAAACTAACATATGAATTATACGACTTTTGCATCATATACCAGCTTTTTGTGGTTTTTGAGTCACTCGATTTTTGGAGACTTTTATGTAATTACTAATAGAGAGCGACCTGATAAGTTCAGGTCGACTGATCATATAATGCTTGTCGACCTGAAGTTGAGTGCAGTGCCAGGTCGCACGGTTGGCGACCTAATGCCTGCGATCTGGAGATGAGTGAAGTTTCAGGTCGCAAGGTTGGCGATCTCTCAGGTCGTACGAGAGGTCGCCCAGAGGTCGAACGTACTACTAGCAATGGGTCTCAGATGAGGACAACCTACCCGACGTCTGCTGATGATGTCAGCCCTAATCTAGTACATCCAGCTGTTAGGATGTACTATAGCAATAGTGACCACACGATTTGAAGTAGTACTCTAGCAATCTTAGCCACATATTTTAGGGTTACATTTACTATAAATAGTGGCGACATTCCCTGATGTGATTATCGAAAAACATGATTGAATGAAATCTAAGAAAAATTGAATACCAAATATTTCTCAAATATGAGTTCTTTACTTTCTTTCATGGTACCAGAGCAGGTTTTTACCTGACTCTGAACACCTCTTCTCTCGTATCCATTTTCCTTTCCCTTGTATCTCATAAAGGGTCACACACCTCCATATCATGAGGCTCAAGCGAGCTCTCACTCAGTAATTCAGAATACTTCTCTTTCTTCTCAAAGGTCAAACTCAGCTATCCAGCCGCAAAATCAGCTCATCCCAATCAAACTAAATGACTCAAATTATCTACTTTGGAAAATGCAAGTTTACACAACCATCAGAGGATATGGGCTTGAAGTCTATCTCACTGGAGAAATCAGACCTCCATCTCATATCGCCGAAGGATCAGTAAACCCGGAATTCCTGCTCTGGGTTCGGCAAGATCAGTTGTTAGCGTCCTAACTTCTCTCCTCTCTTTCTGAAAGTCTACTCACCATGATGGTTGGTCTTGCATCCTCAAGGGAAATATGGCAAACTCTGGAGGCCAACTTTTTCAGTCAAACTGCAGCTAGGAAAATGCAGTACAAGATGCAGCTCTCCTCTATCAAGAAAGGAACCATGAGTATCAGAGAATATGTTAACAAAGTCAAAACGTGCTATGACATGCTAGCTTCAGCTGGTCAACCAATTTCAGAAGAAGACCAAGAAATGCATGTTCTCACCGGACTTGGAGGAGATTTTGGCCCGGTGGTGGTAGCAGCTACAGCTCGGAGTGACTAACTCACCCTTAGGAACATTCTACCTATGTTATTAAGTTTTGAGAACAGACTGGAAGCTGGAAATGCATCCAACCTCATCAACACAGAAGGATCAAGCCCTACTATCAACATCGCCAATCAGTTCTCTGGTCATAAAAAGGACACCTGGACTGGTGCAGGAGCAAACAGAGGAAGAGATCGCCACCCTAGAAGAGGTTTCAGACCACGAAACAGGTCGCCTTGTCAAATCTGTGGTTACTCTAACCACTCTGCTGAAAAGTGTTATTATCAATTTGATACTGCCTACATCGCACAGTCCAATGCACAGAACAACTTTAACACTTCAGTGAGCTCCTACTGCGCCTATCCCGTGACTCAGTGCATTGATCCTTCTGCCTTATCACTTATGTCAGATTCAGGCAGCGATGCAAGCTGGTATGCAGACTCTAGAGCCTCTAATCATGTCACAAATGACCTTGCTAATCTCAATATCGCCTCATAATTCCAAGGAACAACAAGGTTCAAGTAGGAAATGGATCAGGTTTGTGTATTTCTCATATTGGTAATTCTCAGTTTCATTCCAGTAACAAATCCTTTTTACTCAAAAAACTTCTTCATGTACCACACAACCACATGCGCCCTCCACACAACCACTTGCGACCTCCACGCAACCACATGCGACCTCACCACAGTCTCATATTTAGCCCTCCATACTTGGTCCTCCTACAGGTACCCCAGAATCCATACCGCGCGACCTCACCACCACCTCAATGTTCCAATCTCCCAGTTCTCCCCATCAACCAATCCCAGTATCCTCCAGTCAATCTAGTCCCTCTACTATTCCTCTTACTGTTGAATTACCAATAATGAGCTCTCCACATTCTTCTCCTTTTCCTCGTACTAACCCTCTTGCAGGTAAACACCACATGGTCACAAGAGCTAAGGCAGGAATTTACAAGCCCAGGGTGCTTAGTGCACAACTTCTCAATTTCAGGGAGCCCTCCTCCTATGTTGAAGCTTTAACACATCCCAAGTGGAAAGCGGCTCTATGTGAAGAGTATGCAGCTATCCTTAAGAACCAGACATGGTCTCTCTCTGAGCTACCTCCGGGCAAGTCATTGATTGGTTGCAAGTGGGTGTTCAAACTAAAAACTCATGCTGATGGAACTGTTGCTCGCTATAAAGCCAGATTAGTCGCCAAAGGGATACATTCAGATGCCCGGTTTTGATTTTTCTGATACTTTCAGCCCGGTTGTTAAAGCTACAACTATCCGGGTTGTGCTCTCCGTTGCAGTCAACTATAATTGGTCATTCAAACAATTGGATGTCAACAATGCCTTTCTGCATGGCGAAATGGACCGAGAAATCTTCATGGCTCAACCACCTGGTTTTGAACAGGAGGGTACCAATCTTCAAGTGTGCAAATTGTCGAAAGCCATTTACGGGCTTAAACAGGCTCCTCGCGCCTGGTTTGGAAAATTGCGAGTTGTTCTTATTGGTTTTGGTTTCTCTATTTCCCAGGATGATAGCTCTCTCTTCTACTCCAACACTTCCTCAGGCTGCATCTGGGTCTTAGTGTATGTTGACAACATTCTTGTCACAGGCAGCGACAAGGTCGGAATTTCGCGACTTATTAATCACTTTGATTCAACCTTCTCATTAAAGAATCTAGGTGAACTGCATCATTTCCTTGGCATTGAGGTCTCGCACACCGCTCAGGGTCTACATTTAAATCGAGGCAAGTACATTGTAACTCTTCTTGAAAAAGCAGGCATGGCTGGAGCTAAAGCCACCCCTACACCGATGGTTGTCTCTCCTGTCCTCTCTAAGTTCCAAGGAGAACCCACTGTTGATCCAACCTTTTACAGGAGTATTGTTGGAGCTCTTCAGTATATCACAATTACTCGACCTGATATTTCTTACAGTGTCAACAAAGTGTGCCAATATATGCACTGTCCTCTCAGCACACACTGGCGAGCTGTCAAGAGAATTCTGCGATATCTTGCTGGTACCACTTCTTATGGGCTCACCTACATTAAAACCTCATTCTTTACTCTGACATGTTTTTCAGACTCCGACTGAGCTGGTGATCTGGATGACAGAAAACTCATCACTAGTTTTTTTATTTTTCTGGGTCGCAATATTGTCTCTCGGTGTTCTAAGAAGCAGACCTCTATTTCGAAGTCCAGCACAGAGGCTGAATATCGCAGTCTTGCTCATGCTACTGCTGAATTAGTTTGGATCTGATCCTTGCTACACGAGCTTCAGGTCACTCTTCCTGTTGTTCCTACAATCTGGGTCGATAATCAGAGTGTTATTGTTGTTGCCTCCAATCTTGTTCTACATGCTCGTACGAAGCACTTTGAATTAGATCTTCACTTTGTTCGCGACCTCATTGCGAAGAAATCGCTGCAGGTTCGGTTTGTCCTTTCTATTGATCAAACTGTCGATGTCTTCACCAAAATACTATCTCATCAATTCTTTGCTCGGCTCCGAAACAAGCTCTCTGTTCTTCCTATCGCCGCACTCGAATTGAGGGGGGATAATAGAGAGCGACCTGATAAGTTCAGGTCGCCTGGTCATATAATGCCTGGCGACCTAAAGATGAGTGCACTGCCAGGTCGCAATGTTGGCGACCTCTCAAGTCGTACGAGAGGTCGCCCAGAGGTCGAACGTACTACTAGCAATGGGTATCAAATGAGGACAACCTACCCGACGTCTGCTGATGATGTCAGCCCTAATCTAGTACATCCAGCTGTTAGGATGTACTGCAGCAATAGTGACCACACGATTTGAAGTAGTGTACTGTAGCAATCTTAACCACATATTTTAGGGTTACATTTACTATAAATAGTGGCGACATTCCCTGATGTAATTATCGAAAAACATGATTGTATGAAATCTAAGAAAAATTGAATACCAAATATTTCTCAAATATGAGTTCTTTACTTTCTTTCAATTACATCACCTAACTAATTTAAAATAAGGTTCTATACTCTTTTTTGACAACTTTATAAACTTTTTTATTGTTTGTTTCAAGAGGGTAAAAATGAGACAAAGAAGAAAAATACTTCTTTCTTTTTTCATTGTGCCTCATCATCACCATTCTCCGTAGGTTCGCAAATAAATTAATCGCGCTACACCGGAACCCTCCCCTTTATATCTAGTAGGAACATCGCCTGATGCTCCTCTGCCATAACTTTTCCACTCCAAATAAATTAATTTTCAATCTTTGAATTCAATTTAATGAGAAAGTCATATATTGGTAAAGAGTGCGATTAATGGTGGACGAGACCTAAGACGGTGTAGATATGACCGACTGTGGTGGTAGATTGTGGAAGAAAAAAATTGATGATTTTTCCTTAAATATTGTATTATGTTTAAGGTAGTCAGCTCGGCCAACTAGCCTTAGCCTGATTGAAAAAGAACCGGTAGTCAAAAAGAGTGATTTCAAAGGAGGGGGTGATGGAGAGTGGCGGTGGAGTTGGGAAATCTAACGAAGAAGAAGGAAACGGTGAAAAATGGAAATGATGAATTTTTTTGACAAGGAAAACGATTTATATTGTAGTCATATTAAATATTTTTAGTTTATGAAGATTGTTAATTTTATTTTTTGACATCATATTTTTATGTTTTTTAATGGGAAAGTTTTTATTATCTTCTTTAGGAAAAAACTTTGTTTTTCTTAAAATAATATTATGAATTACATTTTATTTATATATTTTCAAGATCAAAGAAACTTATTTAATTTATTAATATTAACCTTTTATTGTAATGAGTTCATGAAGAAGATAGTTTTTTTGCGCAATTTTTCATTTTATTTTTCTTATTAAATAATATAGTAAAATTTAATTAATTTATTTTTATTTCTAAATGAGTTTATGAGTTGTTACAAAAAGAACCAAACTGTTGTAAATTGGATTAGTTCTAATTAAATGGTACATCGATAATTCATATTAATGAATTGTATAGGATTATTCTACGTGTCGTGTAGATAATCGTAGCATTTTGAATTTCTCAAATCTATTTATTGGTGAGTGAGAAATGATGCTTGGAAGTTGAACGGTTTGCTTTAATGCTTTGTCGGTTATCCCACATTGAATGTTAGTCAATGTGGAAGAAAGTTTAAAAATGATTACATTTCTTTAATGTACATCAAGTGGGCCAGAGAGTGTTGTGGGTTTTGTGTAAACGAAGTTCACGCGAGCTCTTGGACTTGGGTTCGTCAGTCCGCCTTCAGCGAAGCCGAAGGCGGATCCGAGCCCGAGCCCGATCCCGGACCTCGAACCTCGGTCCTGGGTCCTGGCCTCTGGGCTCTGGGCCTGGGACTTAGGTCTTGGGCAATTGGTCCGAATTGGCTGGTCCGATTGAGGTGGTCCGATTGGGGTTCTGGTTCAACCCTGGTTTCTTTTTTGAACCTACACGCACCTGAAAAGCTCTGACCGTTACAAAGGTCAAAAGTCTGACGTTTCAAAACTTTTGAATTCGAACTTGCAATGTATTTGCATGCTGAACCAGTCCAGTTTCATGCTGGCAATACCTGACCGTTTGAATGGCTTTATGACGCCTTTAAGGACGTCATTAAGCAGGATGTAACACCTGAAACGAACCCCTATAAAAGGGTGAGACTCCAGCATTCCTTTTTCACTTTTTCCATACGCATGAACATCTGAAACACCTGAACATTTGGAACAGCAAACATACTCATATTTTGCATCTCATTTCATAGCTCAGTTCATTTTCTTTCAGTTCGTCGGAGCTTTGGTTTTTAACGGTGCGATTAAACCAAAGACGTAGTCGTTTTATCTTTGGAAACGATTTGCCAAAAACCGATGAAGCACTACCGGGGCAAATTCATTTTGCGGAGAGAGATTTTTTCTTGACTCGACTTCTTATTTCATTAATTCTGTTTTTCCAGTTTTGTGACTTACATTATTACAAGTTCTCTGTTTGTACTCGAATTATTGTAACGATTTCTAACAATCGCAAAACGAATTTATATTTGTATTTTTACTTTCTGTAATTTGTAATCCCTGACTGGAAAAGAGAGATGTCAACATCCAGCACTCCGACGAGCTACGCTACTCCGGCCATCACCTCCACCCTTTCGGCGGCGACCACTGCCCCCGCTGTCACGAACACCACGACGATTGACATGTCTACCCCAATCTTAAACACCACTCAGGATGAGATCATTCTCAACCCAGGAACACTCGATTTCTTACTCGAGACGTTGACGAAGCGCATGGCTCAGTCGAAATCATCTACAGCTTCGGCTATTGGAACGATCCCTTTTGGGATAGGGACTTCGGTCCAAACGATGCCAGCTCCGGCTGTGACCCATCCCATTGGGATGACGGGAACTTCGGTTCTGAGTTTGTTTGCAACTGCTCCCCAAACAAATTCAACTGTTTTGAATACCCATTCAACGGGTTCGGTGGGGACTTTTGTACCAACGATGAATGCGCCGGTGCACTCCTCTCGGATCATGCCCGCGGCGGAGAAGCCTCCAAAATTCAATGGGGAAGGCTTCAAGAGGTGGCAAAAAAAGATGTTGTTCTACCTCACGATGCTTGGTTTCGCCAACTTCGTGAAGGAAGATGAACCACCTACTCCGGACAAGGACGAGACCAGTTTCCATGTTCACGCTGCCTATGATAATTGGCACAATGGGYACTATCTATGTAAAGGTTTTCTTTTAAGTAGTCTAGAAGATAGCCTGAGTAATGTGCACTCGGATGTAAAGACCTCCAAGAAAATTTGGGAGGCACTTGAGAAAAAAATATAGTTCCTACGAGGCTGGAACTAGGAAATTTGTAGTCACAAACTTCATGAACTACAAGATGGTGGACTCTCGCCCGGTTATGGAACAAGTTCAAAAGTTCTAAATGCTGGTGAATGATGTCCACGCCGAGGGGATGATTCTCCTAGATGCTTTCACGGCCGCTGCCATGATTGATAAGCTTCCACCAAGCTGGAAAGACTTCAAGACGTACCTCAAACATAAACGAAAGGCGATGTCTCTTGAAGACGTTATCCGGAAGGTACGAATTGAATCTGAAGTTCGTGTTCAATACAAGAATTCGAAAAGTTCAGATGAACCTCGGGTGAATTTGCTTGAACGAGGAGAGAACTCGAAGAAAAGGCCGCATCCCGGCAACTCGAAGCCTAAAGCTCCTTCTTCTAAGAAGTTCGAAGGCAAATGCTACAATTGCAATTATCCTGGACACATGTCAAAGGATTGCCGCAAGCCAAAGCAAAAGAAGGCTAGGGCAAGTGCACACATTGTCGAGAGAGAGAGCTGACTAATGATGACCTCGTTGCGGTTATCGCTGAAGAAGCTAACATGATCGAGAACCGTGGTCAATGGTTTATCGACACTACTGCAACCGCCCATGTGTGTGCTGATCGGAGKTTGTTCTCCAAATACCTTCCTTGTGAGGGAAGGAAGTTGAACATGGGAAATCAAGCTTCTTCGGAAGTTGCTGGCACTGGTACGGTTGTCCTCAAAATGACTTCCGGCAAGGAGATCACTCTGAATGAAGTGCTGCACGTTCCGGACATCCGGAAGAACTTAGTCTCTGATTCAATACTAGTTAGCCGTGGCTTTAGACTTGTATTTGAGGCTAATAAGTTTGTACTGTCGAAGTTTGGAACACCTCTGGGTAAGGGTTACCTTACGGATGGTTTGTTCAAACTAAGTGTAATGGCTATACGCCCAAAACAAGTCATTAATAAAATTGCTTCTGATTCCTCTTACGTGACTGAGTGCTCTAGTTTATGGCATTGTAGATTAGGCCACGTTAATCTAAATGCAATAAAACGTTTATCAAATCTCAATTTACTTAAGGTAAATAAATTTGTTAATAAAAGTAAGTGTGAAATTTGTGTAGAAGCAAAGATGACTAAGTTGCCGTTCAAATCGGTAGAAAGGAGCATGACACCTTTAGAATTAATTCACACGGATGTATGTGATTTAAATTTTGTGCAAACTAGAGGTGGTAAAAAAGTATTTTATTACTTTTATTGACGATTGCATAAGATACTGTTACCTTTACCTTTTGAGAGGTAAAGATGAGTCTATTGAAGCTTTCAAGAACTTCAAAAATGAAGCCGAAAATCAACTTAACTGCAAAATCAAATCTATCCAAAGTGATAGAGGAGGGGAATACGTAGCTCCATTTGAGGAGTTGTGCAACGAAAGTGGCATAATTTATCAAACTACAGCTCCGTACTCACCTCAATCGAACGGAGTTGCAGAACGCAAGAATCGTACTTTGAAAGAGATGATGAATGCGTTGTTGATT
>BMAC01000425.1:294334-356451 GCA_014905375.1 Phtheirospermum japonicum | reverse complement strand
ACAAAGCGGGTGAAGAAGCAGAATGGCTTCGTAACTTTTTAGAAGATATTCCATGTTGGGAGAAACCCGTACCGCCTGTTATGCTTCACTGTGATAGTCAAGCTGCTATTGGGAGGACAAGAAGTGGTTTGTATAACGGCAAGTCTCGACATATTCGTCGGAGACACAACACCGTGAGACATCTGTTATCGAGTGGGATTATCTCTATTGACTACGTAAGGTCGATAGATAATCTAGTGGATCCATTCACTAAGAACATAGTTCGAGATCAGATGTACAAGTTGCTAGAAGGAATGGGAGTGAAATCCACATCTTTAGGATGATTGTAGTGGAAACCCAACCATGAGTGGAGATCCCACAAACTTGGTTCAATGGGAAAACTAAACTGCAAGAGTCTGGGTAAGTAAAACTCTACGAACCTATTCCTTAACACAAAAGTAGAGTTCATAATATGTCACGTGGTGAGGTTAAATCTCTGATTTTTAATGATTCTTGTGCATGTCTTTGACTTGAGTATGACAGAATGCTAATTTGAAGAATCACCTATGTAAGCAAGAAGTGAGGGCCGCTTCTACTGAAGCTTATGAATCCAAAAAAGATGTCCATGGCCAGAAACGGACACAAACGTGAGAACGGAAGAATTTTGAGACCTTAGTGGGTTGGTACTATTGTCTAGTATACACAAAGGGGAATAGTTCAAGAATTATTTTCACTAATCTGCCGGTATGCTCGGTAGTATTAACTAAGGAGGGTTCAAGGCCACAAGCCACCTATCCCTATTCTCTATTGTCTCTTAAGGACTGAGCTATGTATTTGCATTCATGCATTACGTTTTTAGAGTTTCTCACTCATGTGGGGGATTATTGTAAATTGGATTAATTCTAATAAACGGTACAGCGATAATTCATGTTAATGAATTGTATAGGATTATTCTACGTGTCGTGTAGATAATCGTAGCATTTTGAATTTCTCAAATCCATTTATTGGTGAGTGAGAAATGATGCTTGGAAGTTGAACGGTTTGCTTTAATGCTTTATTGGTTATCCCACATTGAATGTTAGTCAATGTGGAAGAAAGTTTAAAAATGATTACATTTCTTTAATGTACATCAAGTGGGCCAGAGAGTGTTGTGGGTTTTGTGTAAACGAAGTTCACGCGGGCTCTTGGACTTGGGTTCGCCAGCCGAAGGCGGATCCGAGCCCGAGCCCGAGCCCGGACCTCGGACCTCGGTCCTGTGTCCTGGCCTCTGGGCTCTGGGCCTGGGCCTGGGATTTGGGACTTGGGTCTTGGGCAATTGGTACGAATTGGCTGGTCCGATTGAGGTGGTCCAATTGGGGTTCGGGTTCTGGTTCAACCCTGATTTCTTTTTTGAACCTACACGCACCTGAAAAGCTCTGACCGTTACGAAGGTCAAAAGTCTGACGTTTCCAAACTTTTGAATTCGAACTTGCAATGTATTTACACGATGAACCAGTCCAGGTTCATGCTGGCAATACCTGACCGTTTGAATGGCTTTATGACGCCTTTAAGGACGTCATTAAGCAGGCTGTAACACCTAAAACGAACCCCTATAAAAGGGTGAGACTCCAGCATTCCTTTTTCATTTTTTCCATACGCATGAACATCTGAAACAACTGAACATTTGGAACAGCAAACATACTCATATTCTGCATCTCATTTCATAGCTCAGTTCATTTTCTTTCAGTTCGCCGGAGTTTTGGTTTTTAACGGTGCGATTAAACCAAAGACGTAGTCGTTTTATCTTTGGAAATGATTTGCCAAAAACCGATGAAGCACTACCGGGGCAAATTCGTTTTACGGAGAGAGATTATTTCTCGACTCGACTTCTTATTTTATTAATTCTGTTTTTCCAGTTTTGTGACTTACATTATTACAAATTCCATGTATGTTCTCGAATTATTGTAATGATTTCTAACACAAACTAGGTGAAAAGTTTAGAACCACTTGAATCTGGTTTGAGAGGGAAAGTTGCCGAAACTTTATAATTGACATGAGTGTTTGTCATGAAAATAGTTGATATGATTGAAAATTACAATAGTTTGGGTTATAAATCTTTTTTTCCATTAAAAGGTATAAATTAATTATTTAAAAGTGGTTTTGTTATGAACTGCCTTCTCTTCTGTGAGGAAGTACACGAGGTACTAAATATGCAAATTCGTATATTATAGAAAATGAATTCGTTTCAAAAATATATTAAATACTAAAATTGCAAAATCCATATACTATACGTACTTAATAATAATTATAAAAAACAATCAAATTACAGCGCGAACAAATTTACTTTGATATATTTTAGAGCAACCATGCTAAGAAAAATTTGTCCTCGAAATGACAGTTTATCATTTTTGTTTTCACTTGATACATTTCGTAACTCGTGAGATTCTATTACCAAATCTTTAGTTTGAAAGTTGATCAATAATCACATGAGCATCTTGAAATTTTGGATACAGGCTGAATAATAAGAGTTAAAGAACAAGACATCTTCACACACGAAAACAAATTGAATTTCCTTAATGATAGTTTAATTATCATTGATCTTTGGCCAAAACTGAACTTAAGACATCTTAAAACAAACAATTAAATATAAACCACTTGAAAATGATTAGCATTAGGTCAATAGTATATATGGCCTTATGATTGCTTTTTCTTTCCCCATGTTTACATAAATTTTCTTTTTCAATTATTTAAATGCGTTACTTTGTTTAATTATTCATAGAACATCAGTTATAGATGTGGATACACTCATTGCATCATCAACAACTACTAAAAGCGTCGAGGCAAATACTGACAAAGACTTATGTCAGAACATTTATAATTTTTGAATTCATAAATATTTTGGTTATTCGTGGATCTCTAATTCGCTATTACTATTTGTTTTTTTACTTATAATATACTGATATGTGATATATTAATTAATATATTATAATACATTAGTTATGGGATTTTGTCCAGATAGAGCGTGGCCAAAGTATGAATAGATGAGAATACTCGTGAAACTAAGTTAAAATATAGGAAAGCTCACATGGAAGAAAGGAAAATTTAGAACTTCTTGGTTTATAATTTAAAAAGAAAAAAAGAAAAACAAAAAAGTCACAGTCGCAACTCTAGAGAAAAAACGTCACTTTGTTTTTTATGATGAGAAAAAAAAAAGTTAGTGTTACCTAATTTTGCTTTTCCTTATAGGAACCTTGGGATGATCCCGTTTGATTCAATCTAATCATCATTATAATCATTAATCGAAGTTTATATATTTGTAATTTATTTATTTATTAATAATGATTTAATTTAACTAATTAGAAAATATTTGTTGTACATCAACTAGTTTTCATCAACTAGTTTTTCATCTATAAGATCAATTAATTTATCAATCATCCATTAACTCTTAAGTTATCAACTACCTTATCAGTCAATTACTTATCAATCATCGATAAACTTTTAAGTTATCAACTATCTTGTTGAGGATTTTATTCTTGGGAATAATTCCTTATTTAATTGTTTGTCTTTCTTGGGCCCAAAATTTATTAGAGAACTAGAATTCGGACTCTAGATTTGTTTTCTAAATTGTGTCTAAAATTTTATTTAGTTTCCTAGTTTATGTTTAGAACTTGTTTAACTTGTCTACCAAGTTTAGGACTCTAAAACTCTTCTATTTAAGATAAGACAAAACCAAAAGAAGAGGACACCTTCGATAATCTTGACACACGGTTTTTTTGAGAAGGACGCAGCAAGAGCAAGACGACGCAAGCAAAGAAGAACACGATCAAATAAAAGACGTGTGGCAACGATCCAAATCAAGGAGATTTTCGAAGTTGCGTAACCAACGGAGAAGATCATCACAAACTTTGCCACAAGACTTGAAGACACGATTTTAATCACGGTATCTTTGGAGTTGCGTAACCAATAAAGAAGATTATCATCCTTCAAGGCGACAAGTATTTTAGTATATGATTTTTGATACCGTAGTTTTCATATATTACTTTGAGTCTTTTGTATTGATCGTGAACAAGTTAAGTAATATAGTTTTCGGGTTTGTACACCCAAGTTCACAAGTATCTTTTACTTGTGAACTGATTTTAAATTACTATGTTCGATTTTTAATATTTATTCCGCTGCACGTTTTTAAACTCTGTGTGATGTTGGTTTCGATGTTGTTAACATCGTTTTCAACATCTGTTTCTAAAACTCCTATTTATTATTCTGAAACTGTTTGATGTTAATTTCAGTGTTGGTTAACATTGAAAACAATATCGTCTACTGATACTTATTTTCAAAACCATAGACCTTCAAATTTTACAATTGGCATCTAGAGCGGGTTACTTAACCTTTTAAGTACTGATCCTTATTTGTCTAGGTACTATGGATACTCTGAGGAAGAAGATCTTGATTGCTACAGAGTATATTGAAGATGACGATGAGGTTGATGAATCTCGTGACGAGTACGAGAAGCTGAGCATTGAGTATGAATAATTATATGCTGGTTGGGGAAAATAAGTACTCAAAGTCAAGGATCTTAGAATCGACATGGACAAATTGACTAAGGAAAAGGATGATCAACTTAATATAATTGTCCGATTGGAGTCATCCCTCACCAAAAAGGATGATGAGTTAGAACGAGTAAAGACCGAATTGAAGAAGGTCCAAGAAAGCCTCACAAACCTCAACAAGGGCAAGGCTAAGCTGGATGAAATTATGGAATCGAGTATCCTGGATTCTTCGAAACACGGGATTGGATACAAGCATGTTCAAAATCTAATTTCAAGTCAAAAGGTGAAGTCGACCAAACGCCACAAGAGGAGAAGAAGATAATATGTGTGTCATCACTGTGGTGAACCAGGTCACATACGACCATACTGCTGGAAGCTTGTTGGCAAGCAAACTCATTTTAAAAGGTCGAAGCTGACTGCTGAATCCAATGTTGGTTTCCTGAAAACCAACACCAGGTTCTAAAAGGTTTGGGTCAAGAAAAATGATATCAAGTGCAACATGATCTGTACCTCCCTGAAATCCCACGTCCCTGGAGCCTAGTACTTTGACAGTGGATGCTCTAAGCACATGACCGGATCGGAAGATCTCCTCTCGAATATTGTCAAGTTTCAAGGAAGAAAGATTAAGTACGGTGGAGGTGCAAATGGCCAAATCATTGGCCATGTAACCCTTCATATACCTGGTATTGCAAAGCTTGAGAACGTGTTGCTGGTTAAAGGTTTAACAGCGAACTTGATAAGTATTAGCCAACAGTGCGATGGTGGTTTCAATGTCAAGTTCACTCATGAAAGATGCAAAATTTATGACGAAGGCAATGCATGTATTCTCATTGGTCAGGGGACCTCAGATAATTGCTATCAAATCAATGGTGATGTGCTCTGCAAGATGTCTCAATTAAGTGATGCCGAGGTGTGGCATCAAAAGTTCGGACATGTCAATTACAAGATGATGGAGAGATTGGTCAAGAAGGATGTTGTGGTCGGACTACCTAAGCTCAACACTAAAACTGTTCCTGTTTGCGAGGCGTGCCAGAAGCGAAAGTAGGTCAGGGTGCCACATCCAATAGTACAAAGTCTCATTACCTCATATTGTTTCGAGCTCCTTCATATGGACATTTTGGGACCACTTGAAGTCGAGAGCCTTGGTATTAAAAGGTATGTTCTTGTGATAGTAGATGATTTTTCTCGTTTTACTTGGTTAGAATCTCTAAAAGAAAATTTTGAGGCTTTCGAAACATTTAAAAAACTTGCAAAAAGGTTGTGTGTGCAATTTGTTGTGAATAATGGTAGGATTAGGTCTGGTCATGGAAAAGAATTTGAGAATGCATCCTTTTCAAAATATTATCCCAAAGTTGGTATAACTCATGAGTTTTCTTCACCCATCACCCCCCAACAAAATAGGATAGTCGAACGCAAAAATAGATCTCTCATAAAAATGACTAGGACTATGCATATTTCAAATGGGGTCGCTAAACGTTTTTGGGGAGAATCAATGAACACTGCATGCCATATAATTAATAGGGTGTATTTTCGACCAGGGTCTTATGTTACTACCTATGAATTATTGATGGACAAAAGGCCAAATTTGAGTTATTTTCATATTTTTGGGTGCATTTGTTATGTGCTAAATGGAAAAATCATCTTGCAAAACTTGACTCAAAGAGTGATAAATGTGTTTTCATGGGATACTCTCGAAATAATCATGCATATAGATTGTTTAATCATAGAACTCGTAGCATATTTGAGTCATTCAATGTCAAGTTCGATGATTTATCAAGTGGAGGTAAACCTACCGAGGATAATGATCTGGTTTATGATCAAAATCCTCAAAATAATGTCACACTTCCTGTAGATGAAAGTGAAGGTATTGAAAATAGAGATGCAGGTGCTGAAATCAGGGAATTGAGTGATGTTGGTACCAATGTTGATTCTGGGAACACAACATCAGAACCAACATCAACTCAAGCCACCGCAGAATCAAATTCTGATCCAAGTGTGAAAAATCCAGCTGAACCCATTGACTTACATCAGAGAAATATTCCCTCAAGAATTCAGAAGAATCATCCTATGAGCCAAATCATTGGAGGTCTCGATGAAAGAACTATAAGAAAGTGACAAATAAATTTTAAAGAGATGGTAAGATTTGTTTGCTTGTTTATTAATTGTTCTAAAACTCGAGGATCTTTGTCTCTTTCCAAAACAGAGCCCAAGCGAGTAGAGGATGCTCTTAAAGCCGAGTATATTACATCTGGAAGTGCTTGTACACAGTTATTGTGGATGAACCAAATGATAGAGGACTACGATCTACATAGAAGAACATTGACTGTGCTCTGTGATAAATCAAGTGCCATTGATATCTCGAAATATCCAATCCAATATTCTCAAATCAAACACATTGACATAAGGTACCACTTTATTCGAGACTTGGTTGAGAGGAAGATAGTTAGACTTGAGCATATATGGACAGACAATCAACTTGCTGATATCTTCACAAAGGCGTTAGATTACGAGACCTTCTCTCATTTGAGAAGAGATATCGGTATGTGAATTGTCTGAGCCAATGTTGGTTTGTGATGTTGTGACACACCATATCAACATCAGTCACAACATCTGTATAATTTTGCATGCATTTTTATTTTTATTTTCATACATAATGCAAATGCATTGAGTCTGGTTGAAAGTGCGATAAGGTCTAGTGTTGCAATAAAAGTGATGACAAAAAGACTAACCTCTTCAATTAGGTATTATGGAGCTTGCCCGCAGAAATTGATTTTCTCCCAGGTCCAAAAATAAGAGGTGTTAACAGCAATTGCTGAAGATAAGCTATTTCTCTTCAAATCTCTAAAAAGATGAAGAAAATATGGATACAAATTGATCCAATCTTTAAATTTCACCTTCTTGAGCGATTTTGACGTAGTCATTAACTTGGGTTAAGGGGTAAGTTTCCATTGACTTCGCCTGAGGCAATGTTGGTTATAATGTTGTCAGTAATAAAAAGCAACACTGATCGAGTCACTAAAACCATAATGTGAATAGTTTTAACCTTTTTAGGTCATGAATTTTAGGCATCCAATAGGACATTCATACTTTGGAAGATGCCTTCTTGTTGTGCGTTCTGTTGTTTGTGTTCGTGTCTATCTTGAATTCTCTTAAATTTGTTTTAAATCTTGCTAACCGCGTGTTTCAGTGGAGTTGTAATTGGAGGGTTGGACAGGTAATAAAGATATTGATTTGGTGAGTGAAAAATTGCTTTGCAAAGGCTTTGTTCAACTATGGTGATGGTTTATAAAAATCTGGCTCTATCTCGGTTTTAATTTGTAGTTGGGATTTGTGATTTTTATTCACCAAATAAGATATAGTGGGCTATTTAAGCATAGAGATCGTGTGTCTTACGACTTTTCATATTGACAAAGTTATGGTTTTTACTTTTTTTTTTCTAAATTTTACTGGCTACGACACTCGATTTTTTGTTTGTAATTTTTTTCAATCTCTTGCAAAATATCGAATTCACCATCACCCAGCAAAGCTCCGGAAATATACTGTGCATCTAGCTAATAAGAAATTTCCACCCAAAGAGAGAAAAGAAGAAGTCCAAAGCTGTCGTGTCAGCCCATGTTAGTTCTGGTGTTGTGACACTAAAACCAACATCCCCTGCAAACAATCCTGCCTCCTCTCCAAGCTCTGATTCTGACAATGTTCCATCTGCCAGTGCACCGATGTCAATAACTGCCTCCGACCACTCTGCTAGCTCTGATGAGGCTCCGTCTCAAGCCGTCGAGACTGAGGATATGGAACCAATCTCCACGAGGTTCTTGACGAGTGAAGCTGAAAAGTTGTTCTTGGGATTTCAAAATAGAGGCATGATTGCTGAGCGCCAAATCCCCGTTGATGTTTTTGTGAAGTAGAATCTGATTGCCTTCTTTAGGCACCCTGGCGCCTTTTCGAGCTGGTGTCATGTCCGGTGTTAGTTCTAGTATTCCTAACATCAGTACCAACATGGTTCATTTTTCTGCTATGTTTGTCCGAGCCCAGATTACTTTATTTGATAACCAGGTTGCACAGCACCAGTTACTTGGGGATTCGTTTGTTGAGGTCCTTTTGCTTTTAGAACAAAAAGGGGGAGAAGAATGCAGAAGACGCTGGTGTGAATGTGATTCATTTTTGTTTGTTATAAACAATGGTTACTTCATTTAGGAGGAATTTCTAATGTAGGGGGAGCTTCTAATTCAGGGGGAGTTTTTAGTCTTTTAGTCATTTTCATGCGTCTTGGGTATTTTGTCCAAAAAGGTAAAAGGGGGAGATTGTTGAGGATTTTATTCTTGGGAATAATTCCTTATTTAGTTGTTTGTCTTTCTTGGGCCCAAAATTTATTAGGGAACTAGAATTAGGACTCTAGATTTGTTTCCTAGATTGTGTCTAAGACTTTATTTAGTTTCCTAGTTTATGTTTAGTACTTGTTTAACTTGTCTACCAAGTTTAGGACTCTAGAACTCTTCTATTTAAGACAAGACAAAAGCCAAGAGAAGAGGAAACCTTCGATAATCTTGACACGCGATTTTTTTGAGAAGGACGCAGCCAGAGCAAGACGACGCAAGCAAAGAATAACACGAGCAAGTAAAAGACTTGTGGCAACGATCCAAATCAAGGAGATCTTCGAAGTTGCGTAACCAACGGAGAAGATCATCACAAGCTTTGCCACAAGACTTGAAGCCAAGATTTTAATCACGGGATCTTTGGAGTTGCGTAACCAACAAAGAAGATCATCATCCTTCAAGGTGACAAGTATTTTAGTATCATAGTTTTTGATACCGTAGTTTTCATATATTACTTTGAATCTTTTATATTGATCGTGAACAAGATAAGTAGTATAGTTTTCGGGTTTGTACACCCAAGTTCACAAATATCTTTTACTTGTGAACTGATTTTAAATTGCTGTGTTTGATTTTTAATATTTATTCCGCTGCACGTTTTTAAACTTTGTGTGATGTTGGTTTCGATGTTGTTAACATCGTTCTCAACATTTGTTTTCTAAAGCTGTTGTTTATTATTCTAAAACTGTTTGATGTTGATTTTAGTGTTGGTTAACATTGAAAACAACATCGTCTACTAATACTTATTTTCAAAACCATAGACCTTCAAATTTTACATATCTTATCAGCTTTGGAGGAAAAAGCATAACCTAATTGTTTTCCGAAGACCAATAACATTACAAGGTCTTCTATTCTAATATGGTGGTTTATCTCATATTCACATTCCGAACGATTAGTGTGTGTATAAAAAGTCACCTTATAAAGGAAAATTGTCAAATAATTCTCAACGTATGAGTTTATTTATCAATTATTTCTAATCTAATTTTAGTTAAATATTTACTCATTTTTGTCAAATAGGTCAAAATAATAACATGAAGATAAAAATAAAAAATATATTTGGATAGCCACCCTATTGGCTGTAGCCCTGCTGCCAGTGCCGACCAGCCGGTCGATCTACTGGAAGGTCACCGGAAAATATTTTTCGATGAGTTTTTTTTTTTTTTTGTCAATAGTCTATATATTCGAAAATTTCTTATTTAATGTCAAAATAAATCCCGATCATTGAAAAAAAAAATTCTTACTTTACGTCTGAATTTCTTACTAAATATCTAAAGTCTCTTACTATATCTCCATGAATTTCTTACTTAATGTCAGAAAAATTCTTACTTGATGACAAAGATCATTTATGTGATTGCAAGAATCTCTAGCTGGATGTGCAAATGGTGTTATGTATTTCTTACATATTAAACTCAATTTCCTTTTTGTTTTTTTGCTAAAAAAGAAATATAGATCTTATTAGATAGCAAATTATTGTTAAGTATTTCCTACTTAACAGAACAATAGATGATTTCTTGATTTAAAAGGAAGAATCTTACTCCATGTACGAAAAGGTAAGGAACTTTCTTACTTATGTTCAGAAAAGTAAGAGAATATCTTATTTAATGCTCGAAAATATCTTACTTTATAATATAATTTCTTACTTATATTCGAAAAGGTAAGAAACTTTCTTACTTTATATTCGAAAAAATAAGAGAAACTCTTACTTAGTGGCCAAAAATATCTTACTTTATAGTTTAATTTCTTATTTTATTTTGAAAAGGTAAGAAACTTCTTACTCTATATCCGAAAAAAGTAAGAAAGTTTCTTAGTTAATGACAAAATTTTCTTACTTTATAGTGAAATTTCTTAATTAATATTTTTTTAGCAAAAAAAAAAATATCACCGGAAATTTTTCCAATAGGTGGTCGGTGGAAAAATTGTCGAGGGCAGTCGACAGGGGTGGGGTGGGGGTATTGATATTATTATATTATTTATATTAATATTATTATTTATATTAATATTATTATTTTAATTGCGGAGCCTTACACCTAATCTACTGTGCTGCGCCGCATAGACAGTGAGCCATCTATCGAATCGTTGCAATTGCTTGTAATTGTATATTTAGACTTGGACTATTTGAAAATAATTAATTGAAATATTTGACAAAAATATTTTTCTTATGATGTATTTGATAATTGCCCCCTTATAAATCTACAATGCTTAAAATTAAGGGACAATTCTCGTATAGTCCATTAGTAAATATTTTATAACAATTAGTTAAGTAAAATCTCATCTTCTTATTTAATGCAAATTATTATACAAGTGTACTCATTTACCTCAACTAACCTTTTTTTTCCTTCAATTTTCTGTTACTTTTGAAGTTTATTTCAACTAACTTCATACCAAATAGTTGAATTCATACTTGTACTATGGAATTTAATACTAATATTTATACTACTTACCGCCCAAAAAAAGAAGAAAAAAAAAAAGAAAATTCCTTTTTTTTAACATTAGTTGTTGCAAAAACAATTTTTTTATGGTGAAAATATGACACCTGCATGTTGTCATTGATTACACAATATCATATTGCAGTTCGTATACCATTTTTTAAAAAATGATTCAACGAAATTTTTTAATTATAATATTGATCCTATAACGGATCTTCCATACTAAATTTATATTAATAAGTTAAAATTGTTGAATTCCACACTAATTGAGTTAAATCAAAAAAGAAAAAAAAAGATATAAATGAAATTATATGAGTTAATATCTCCACAATATAATATGTAATTTCACAATGTAAAAAATCACACATAAAAACATTTGATTCCTTTCCGACCTCCGCCACCGCCATGGTGCCACACCAGATTTGATAAAATAAAAATAAAAAATAAAAAAAATTGGATCGAATCGAATCAAATCAAATCGAACTCATTGTACGGGATGTTCAATTCAATGAAGAGGTTATTCGGACAATTTAGCTTGTGTTTTTTTATTTAATATGATATATTTGATTTAAATGAGAGAAAATAAAAGATCTTGAATGATTATATAAGAATTTATTTGTATATTTGTTTATTAAATAAGAATTATCTCAAAAATTAATATAATATTGTTATATCATGCAATCGGATAGGATATACAACATTGTTTTCAAATAAAATATCATGTACATCCGATCCTACTATGTGTATGTTTGGTAAGTACAATAAGCTAACTTATATCTTATTTAGAGGACTTATAAGCTCTCAGTATTTAAATAAGCCTTGTTTGGTTGCATGAGCTTATTTGAAAAGTCTGAGTTTATCTCAGATGCTACTATTACAAGCGTTTCAAATAAGCTCATGGAGCTTTTTGATTTTATTCCTATTTTAACCTTTTATTTTTTTAGAAAATTAAACTATTATTTCGTTAGGTATTAATTTTCTTTTTAATTGCACCACTTTATTAATTATTGGATGAATATCTAAGAATTATTTTAGTATTGTGAAATTATTATTATTATTATTATTATTAATTAAATAAAATATCTAATAATATAATAATAATTATTATTATTATTATTAGCTTGACCATAAATTGGCGTATAAATGAAATAAAAAAAGATCTTTTCCCCAATCCGTTAAAAAAAGTACTGTGTAATTATTGAGAATTATATATATATATATATATATATATATATATATATATATATATATATATATATATATATAATAAAAATTGGTAATAGAAACAATAATAATTAAATTACAATCCTAGTATTATATAAAATAAATTAAAAATATGGTATTAACACTATTATTTTAAACATGTACTTCTGTGTAATTTTGTATTTTGAGTCAACTTATCAGCTAATTTGCCAAACGCTTTTATTTAGATCAGCTAGCTTTTCAGCTATAAGCTATCAGCTCTCAAATAACTTATCAGTCATCATAGTCATCAGCTAGCTTTTCAACTATCAGCTATTTTATCAGTTTTGTCCGCACTAAACATACCCTATATCTACAGTTTCAAATAATTCTCAATAGCATAAATGTGTGAAAACAAAGGAAACTGAACACTATTAAGAATGGAAAACAAGAATTTTATAATGCTCAAATTGTGGGATCAAATTTTCTTGGTCAATATAATACTACTAAATTTTGTAGGTGATCGCCTGTGAACTTATTTAATCGGGACGAAGTTAGAAGGATATTATTATCCAAAGAGGGGTATCTTAATTATCTTTATTAAGAATTTAATATTCTCAATGTCAATTGAAAGTCGTAAAATAAGAAAATATCAACAATATAATTGGGCACGAACATATATGGGTCTCTGACCAAATTTTCCGTATAATTACCGATCCAAAAATTTATCATTTTGATTAATCATTCCACATTAATTAGGCATCCTTTTCGATAATCAGATTCGGTTATGAAGTCAGCAGTTAGGTGAAAACTATTATTTTCTTAAAGCACAAAAATAATATTCCAAAAAAATTGCAATTGATCATGTGATCATTGTGATGGGGACTGCACTTACAGCAGTCAAATCCTCCATTGTGTTACCAATTTTCCAACATCAATATTCCTACTCTTTTTAATTACAAAAACTCCAAGGTCATTGTTGAAGTTACAAAGAATTTAACTAATACATAATTAATTAATAATATTCTTAATTAAACTCTCTTACCACTTTACTAATAATTAACTTATTATCATAAATTTATTTTGTTTATTTAAATGAGTAGGGATAAAATTGTAAAAAATTATAAAACGACAATTAATTTGAAACAAAATTTAACTTTTAAAACGACACTTAATATGAATCGGATGGAGTATATATAGACTTCTTGCAATTGAAATGGATTAAATTATAGAAAATTGTAATTAAGAATTGCATAGACGAGCATTGTAAATTATAGAAAACTGTAATTAAGAAATATTTCAGGAAGACTCATTTCCTTAACTCGAAATATTCAAGCAAAATAATAATGTCATCTAGTAATATTGACCAACATTGAATTTCACTAAAGGGTATTATATGGATTCTAGATTAAAATATTAACACTTCTGAATTATTGGCACTTATATGTGCTTCTAATCCTAAAACATTCAACAACTCCATAAAGAAATTGTTTTTTGAACACATTGCTCATTGGTTGTGTTTGTGTCTTGGGGTCATGTCTCATTCCTCTATTAAATGTCCAGTCCTATTACTTCATTGTATTAAGATTTCTAACTTTGGTATCAAGCAACTCAATAGATTTTCATATATCTTACAAATGTTTTGATCTTATTATAAGAAATTGTGCCCTTTTTTTCATTGTCACACCATCACATGCATGACTTAATCTGTACAACATTAAAAGACCCCTTAATTAATTATCCAATAAAAATTGATTTCATAGTCACATGACTGATTGTCATAATAATTTTATAGAGCAACTAATAAACTCCATAACTATAAATACCTGAAAACCCTTAATTAAATTAATATTTCGGAGTATGTAATGTGATGAGTGTGTACATGAGCTTGCCTAAATTAGGAGATACATGGAAAATTCAAATGATCACATGATGTGCAAGGGGAAGAGATTGGCTTGACCATTGTATACAGAGTATATGCATTGTTTTGGCATGTGCAGTCAAATTATCGTGTTCAAATTTTGAATGATTTGCTGATGAGGCCTAATTCTAAAGGCAATGTTGAATTAGCGACTTTATCGTGTGTGTTGTATTTGTTTAATTCTCCTTTTAATATTTTTAGGTCGGTTAGAAACGTTATTAATTTATTATTGGTTGCACTAAATTTGTCCGGGGAGGAGGGACTTGGTATTTCCATAATATCCATTTATCAAGTATCCTTTTAAAATTTATGTAAATAATTAAGAAACATGTAAATTTGACTAATATAATTTTAATTAATTAATTATATTATTTTTTAAATTTTTTTACCATTTAACTAATAATTATTTTATTACCATGGATTTGTTTTGTTACAATAAGTAGGGATAAAGTTGGAAAAAATAATTAAAAATTCTAAAATGATAATTAATTTGAAACAGAATTTAACTTCTAAAACGACACTTAATATGAATCGGATGGAGTACAGAATTGGGTTCCAATGAGAACCTTGATCTGTATAAGAAGTAAGAATCTATCTAAATTTTTACATTGATTAATATGAATGGATAAGATCGAATGAGATAAATTTCTCTAGTTTATAAATAGCACCAAAGTACAGTATAAAAAGGACCGCAAATGCATTATAAAAGCAACATGATTTAAAAATAAAACACCTCAAATTTGGTGTAAAAGTCAATGACACGTGGGGGGTTCAAAATTTGAAAATAATAATACTTAAATATTTAAAATACAATAATTTACTCGTTTGCTATTCATTTTAAATGAGAAATATAAAAATTAATCTTCTTGCATTACCTACTATTTAAGATGCATACTGCATATGAGAAAAATCTAAGAAAAAAATTATTATTAGTTTAAAAAATATGGACAATACAGTGTAAATGACTAAATATTAGCATCATTTGGCTGAAATAATAACACTACATGTTTATTAATTAGCTCTACGTATTATTAATTAGCAATTAATATTATTAAGTCAAATAAATAAAATAATAAAATAATCTCTTCCATCCATTAATGACATCCGGTTGTCGGTATTGATTTTTAGTTCTCACATAGGGTAAGGGTTCTCATTTGAATATAGAGAAAATTCTTTGGTTAGATCCGAATTTCTTACTATATGTACAAAAATATTTTCGGTCACCGAAACATTTCTTATTATATGTCCGAATTTCTTATTATATGTAAACATATTTCTTATTTAATGTCCAAAAACTCATACTTGATGACAAAATGTATTTTACTTAATTGCAAAAATTTCTTACTTGATGTGCAAATGTTGTTATGTATTTCTTACTTACTATATACTTTTTTTTCGCCACCTATATAGCGAAATGTGAAGGCCGTTCCACCCGACCCACCTGGACACGGCAGGGGGTGTCGTGTGCGGCACTTATATAGCGTCGGAGGAGGGGTCAAACGCTTTAAGAGGCCTAAATCAAGGAGTGGGGAGTTACTGGGCCGATCCGGCTTAGCCAAAGCCCAAATAGAGACCTTTATTGCAAGAAGATCTTCTGTATGGGGAAGTTTCCTTGTTAGCAGTGTCTACAATATTCCTTAGCTAGGTGGCTTATTATACTTATTAGAGAAAATGACGTGGTTGCATATTATAGTTGCTCTAATTACATTTTTGTTACGATAGTTTAAATTTACCAAATATACCTAACCAACATATAAATAATACCATGTTTACGTGATTGTTAACCAGCCATAAATTTCGCAGGTTAATAGCGGTCTGGAAAAAAAAAAGAAACATGTTTCAAACTCGTGTCTTTTAATGCCGTATGTAAACTCATTTATTGTATTAAATAATCAAGACTGTAGGGGTCAACCATCCACTCATTGAATGCTTTAACTACAAAGGATTGGTATAAAATAAATGTATTGACGTTGCCAGAATGACATTGGTAATTATATTTTATAAGTTTTTTTTAAAATAACTGAATTGTGAAATCAACTGGAAGACATTGCTAATAATGCTTATTTGGTTGTTATAACGCTTCCCTCCACATGCTTTTCTTTTATGAACTTGTAATCCGACATATATATATGCAAATATGTTGGGATCTCCAACAATTGATTGTTTGGTACATATTTAAACAGAAGAGTTGGTAGGAACTTAGTATGTTTTTTCTGGAGTTTATAGTTTGTTTCTATCACACACTGACTTGTTGTATGGTGGCACACACACACACAAAAAAAAAAAAAAAAAACAGTATTAGTTTATAAAAAATGACTGGAACGGCATCATCCATTGCTACAGCGGAGGGAAAAAAAAGGACAGTAAACTCGTAAGACAAAAAGACTATAAACAATTATAACGTTGATGCATTGGATCACATGATAGTTTTGAATTTGCTAAACAACTGGTCAACACTCCGTAAAACACCTACGTATACAAGGGACACAAGTATACAATTTTTCAGAATATATTTAATCAACATCGGACTGGGCAAATTAATAAGAGCTAAATAATCATACAACAAACTTAACAGGCAAATGGCAAAATCGTCTTAAAATGTTTGGAATAAATAATAATAGGTGCCCACCTCAACAATTAATCAAAAATATAAACCTGGTAATGATGTTGCAGGATTACATAGTAGTTAATCATCATCAAGGTGACTGGTTGGTTTTAGGAGGCAGATACATGAAGAAAATCCCCGAGAAATCTTGCCAGAAAACTAGCACGAATAAGAACTGTCTAAAAAACACACCCAAATCCAGGAAACTGTTACTTTGAGAAATTGTCTAAAATACACTAAGAGGGCAAAACAGACTTTCATTTGACATTATTATTATTCAATATATTTCCCCTTATATTAGCTGGTAATGTGTCGGGGACTCTTCCTCGCTACTGTATCCATCCTCATTCTTCTTCATCCCATGATTCCACAAAAGACAAGTTAGGCGTTCCTGTGCAACTCAGCATCAAAGTCATCTACAGGGATGTCGTCGCCTGATATAAAATATTCAGCATAAGTTGCAATGTGCAACCCACAACCCCTGAAAACACAGAACACAAAATAAATGATTGTTAAACAGAAACGCAAAATAAATTTGTCGACGCAAAAATGTATATGTCACCAATTCATAGATGTTGACTCAAAAATGATACTGAAGCAAGAAGTATATGTTTGGTAAACAAAAATAATAATCAATTTGTAAACTGCACGTTGACGTATGGCAGTATGTAAAAGCCACTATATAGAAGTAGGGTAGTATTATAAACAGAACGCATAATCAATTTGCCGACATGCAAAATAATGTATCTTTAAATGGCAGCAAGTACATTTATGTTGACTGAAAAATGATATTAAACCAAAAATAGCTAATTGGTTAACAAAAAGCATAATCAATTTGTAAACTGCACCTTCACATATGTTTCGAAGTTGATATGCATGTGGTAAACTAATCATAAAATAATTATGTGGATGAAAGTTTGTGCTAATACTATCAGGCTGGTAAACTAATATTATGCTACACATTATAAACTGCATTTAATCATTTTTCAAGTGCTGATAATTGACACAAAGTGTTTCTGTATATATTAATAACGGAATAAAATATATATCTTTCAAAAAATCAAAATATTTTTCTTTAAGATTGTTTTTTCAGAATGTTATTATTTTTAAAAGATATGTCTTCATTCATGGCATTGTTACACCTACTTAGACCCTGAACTCTATTTAGAGGTATTATCATACTACGATAGGTCATGTCAGGTTTCCAGCCGATAAACTTTGACATATCATTAAATAAAATGTCAGTTATAAAAATATGAAATTGTATTATGTTCAGGTTAATTTATGAAAAACACACAAAACAAAGATACAACATTAAACATGTAGGTAAATAAAAGTAAATAAGAAGAGAATCAGTTAAAAACAAAATAATGTTATTTTTGAAAAACAAAACCCATTCCCATATGCATCTTGTAAACTGATCATAAACTAATCATATGTTCAAAGTTGATACAAGTAATATCTGGCTGGTAAACTGAAATTACCCTAAACATTAACTGAATGTAAAACATTTTGCAAGTACAGATAAGCGACACAAAAAATGTATCTTATATGACAGCAAGTACATATATATCAATTAATTAATTATCATATATGTAATATATCAAACACAGTTAAACTTAATTAATTAATTTGCATATGTATCTTAATTGCACTAGAGAATACATATAACTTACTTACTGTTTATGATTTATTTTAACACACGTATATGCAAATTGAACATTGTTAATACACAATTTACCCAATCAAAACACATCTAATAAACTATAATTGAAGAAATGTGATCAGTCAACACAAAGTGAGCACATGGAGTGAACAAAAACAGAATTGATAAACAGCTAAACAAACCGTATACTCACTATGTAAAGAAAAATCGTTAACAATGTTCAAAATTCATTCGAAAATGTTGTAAAACAAATCATAAAACATTCGCCCAAAAAACATAAACAAATAATTACCCTTTATTTTTATACAGTTTAAAAATCAATTGGAATTATAATTGTCATTATTCTGCAGCATTATTTGTATTTTTTTGCATTCCTTTTCTGCACCCATAAAATAGAAGACAAATAAACCATTTGAAATAACTCTTACCATAAATCTAGTAAATCAACGAAACACTTTCAAAATGTTTGGGAATTATGTATATTCCACCATGAACACTTCAGTGTATCACATATGTTGGGGTTTTTTTTTTTGGGGGGGGGGGGGGGGGGGGCCTTGACACTAAGAAAATTGTACATTATTAAGTGTACAAAAACCCAGAAATACATTAAAAGGGAATTTCAAATCAAACTTGTGTTTGTGTTCGTCGGGTATGTCAGACTTGTGTTTATGAGACTTTGCTCCCTTTGTGGGTCGTTCAGAAACATCTTCATTGAAAATCTTCCGTGATCTTTTACGGTTGCCTTTGGAATTCGAAACATGATTTTTTTTTTTCTCGGGCTCTTCTTCTTCTTCTGGGGAAATAAATTTCCTCAACTCATCTTCTTCGCAGCCAACTTTTCGTGAGATTCGAAATCTGAATCCGATTCCGACGCTGAAGCAACAACTACATTTTTACCCTTCCCAAACAACATGGAGAATTTGCGGTTATTCAGTATCGGATTCTTCTTAAGACTTATTTTTTTGGAATGATTCCTCGTTTCCTCTGTGGACAAACTTGTTTCTGGTACAACATCCATGATTTTTTTTTGTTCGATTTGTGTTTTCTGACCATCGCGAGGATAAGGGGTTTTTAAATTGGCAAATATTAGGGTTTTTAATGATTTTGGTTTCTGAAGATCGCGAAAAAGATTAGGGGTTTCAGCAATTTTTGATTTATGAAGATTTGGTTTGAGATGATGAAAAGAAACGGAAAATATTTTCGATAGCGGGCACGATACGCAACGGAGAAAATTTGCAGATTTTTCTCGATAATTGCTTCTGGCGATGGAAGGAGATGGAAGGGCGTGAACTGTGTAGTTGGTTATGGAATATGAAAGGATTCGTCTGAGCTTTTTCCCAAAAGGATACTACTAGATTATGTGTAGCGTTGATTGTGGACCCGTTATACAATTAAGCAGTTTACTTAAAATAAATAATATATATACTAAAAATAGTTAACCTTAATTCTAACTAAATGATCGTAAAATGGGAATTATTTCTAACCAAACTCYTTTGAAAGTAAATAAAAAATGTAGAAATGACACTATAATTAACTACATGTATTTGTGGAAAAATAAAAATAAAAGGTAGTATTTTATGATATTTTCTCTACTTATTAACAGGCCACTTAGTTGGGCCAGTAGAGTCTATCTTTGAGAAGGGACAACCACAACTCTAACCTGAGTCGTAGTATATAAATAGGCTACTCACCTATTGTAACTGTTATCCACGAGTTTTCAAAAGTCTTAATCAAATAATTAATTCTCCAACTCTTTTTCATTTCTTTCTTGCTTGTTCTTCTTGTTTATTCCTACTCAAACTCTCAAAGTTAGCCTTACTAGGATGACGGCTTTTATTAAAGAATCCAACGTGTAATGTCTAGTGCCGCACGTGGCAAAATCCGTTGCACCACGGTGAAAGGCGTGGGCCCGTGACATTAAACTATTCAAATAAACTCATCAAGTAGACTTATTGTTGTGGACTTTTTTATATTTATATACAAGGAGTTTATAAGCTCTTTAAATAAGTTATAAATAAGTTTATTGTACTTAGTAAACATACACTCATGATTTAAAAAAAAAAAAGGTAACATAAATATTTTTTTAGGTGAAAAATCAAAACTCGTTGGAAATTATTCCAGGAGACCAACGGCGCCAACAGGAGTAGCCACCCTGCTACCAATACATTATTATTATTATTATTATTATTATTATTATTATTATAGGATGACGGCTTTTATTCAAGAATCCAACGTGTCATGCCTAGTGTCGCACGGGGCAAAGTTCGTTGCGCCACGGTGATAGGCGTGGGCCCGTGATATTAATTTATTCAAATAAACTCATCCATTCAAACGAGTCATATTTAAATACAAGGAGTTTATAAGCTCTTTAAATAAATTATAAATTAGTTTATTGTACTTAGTAAACATACATCTTGGTTTAAAAAGAAAGAGGGTAACATAAATATTTTTTTGGTTGAAAAAACAAAACTCGCCGGAAATTTTTCCGGACGACCAACGGCGCCAGTAGGAGTAGCCACCCTGCTGTCAATCATCATCATCATCATTATTATTATTATTATTATTATTATTATTATTATGTCGACGTTGGTTGGCCAAATTTACAACCAAAATTCGGCCCTCGTATGCCGAAACTTATGGAATATTGACTGGTTTGGTCCGAAATTGGTGAGAATTTTCGGTTTCAATCAGCTGAAACTCATCCTCCAGTTTCGGCTGGTAATGGCCGAGAATCGTATTTATGAGATTTTTTTATTCGGGTTCACCGATTTTAACCCATTAAAGTATTTTTGCTTTTTTTTTTTCTTTTTTGGGTAACAGAGATTGAGTCAGGAATTGAACCCAAGGGGGCTATCGAATGTTTTCGTTTTTATTTTTTCTTAGTTTTTTGTATTTTATATCGATTTTATAAGAATCGATGTAAAAAAAAAATAATAATTTTTACATCGATTCCAAGTACTTGCATTGATTGTTCTCATATTTTTTTTCATTATCAATTGTTGATTATTTGTTATGTTTGAAGAATTAGGGTTCAGTAAAGAGAAAGGAAGTGAGGTTGATTTTTTATTTTTATTTTTTTTTTGAAGTGTGAATAATTGATGAAGATAAGCGTTTATAGTTATTAATGGGATTCTTCTTCTTATGATTGTATTTAATGGGTGTATATAGTTGTTTTTTCTTCTTATGATTGTATTTAGCAAATGCGATGAATAAAGGTATGTTAGAATTACAAAAGGGTATATAATATTTTATTGAGTCATATTTTAGTAAATAAATTTTAAACGAGTACAACTAGCAAAGTTCTCAATGCTTATAAAATTGTCCTTTTGATATTCGTTAAAAAAAACCACATTCGGTTATTCAATGAGCTGAGCATTTCCCTAAACTTGCATAGCGCTTTTTTTTTTTTTTTTAAGTGTGAAAAATATATTAAAAAAGGAGAAAATAAAATAAATTCGGGGGTCGAATCCTCTACACGACCAATCATACTCCAAATAAATTTTCATTAGACTTTCTTTTGAATGTTCGCAAAAGGGGAAAAAGTTTCAACTTCAACCCCATTAGGAAGAAGGGTTTAAAGGGGGGGGGAGGCGGCCGGAACGACACTTAGCTTAACTTATAATTTTTTATTGAATCATCGTGGTTCTAGTATGAATCTGATATTTTAATTGATTCATAGGGTCTCAACGAGAGAATTCCTATCAATTCAATAATAAAGAAAAGAAAAAAGCCACGTAAAAATAAATTCAATAAAAAAATAGATAAATAGATGATTCAAGAAACCAACTTGATATTTTGGTATAACATTAAAATGTTTCAACTTTCTACCTATTGCTTGAATAAAACAAACAAGATTCTTAACGAAAACTAGCCCTGATTAGTCGCCTTTTGCGTTGGACTCCCATTGGGAGCTTACGTTTTTCTTTCGATTAAGCATCACCTAACTCTTCTCAACCTCCACCTAGACAGTAAGCCCCATTTTACCGTCTATCTACTTGCTAACACTTTTTAGAATACTGATCAGAATACATATCAATTTATGTGGCAGTTGCAGTTCAAATAGTAAAATTCACATCCTATATCATACACAAAAGGAATACATTCATCAATATTCAATTTTTTTAAAAAAAAAAAACAGACTTGTAAGTAGTTTGATATACATTTATGTTTGAGCCCCATATTCTTATATGGTGTAACTTGTAAGATGACGGAACAAGATCACCTTGTAACTTAGGATAATTGATAGACGAAACTGACTGCGCTATCGTACCTTTTAATTAACTTGTTACAAAGGTCATTAGTTATGTACAAAGATCGCCACATCGTTAACTTCAAATTGACGGCTTCTGATCTGCGGGCTGTAATCCTCCAACAGTCTGATAGTTAGATCTCACATTCTGACATTTATGTCAAAAAAAAAAATCAGTAGAAATGCAACAAAAATATTACATATTGATGGGTTGACGACATTCTATAAATAGTACCTCCAGCAATGTGATGTAATAGAAATCCTCCATATGCTGCATAAGAGCACTTCCATCTCTAATCGACCGGAAAATATTTATTTCCGTATTTAATATATTCTCAACTAGCTCTTTCTCACCTCTCATCTGTCCACAACATTAAAATGAATGCAATTTGCATAAATGGCCAAGTTAAATTCCTCAGGTATCATATAATGAAGAGAATTAATGCATAAGAAGAACATACAAATTCAGTGACGAGAACATCGGGTGTCGCTTCTCCAATTACATCACCTTGATATCCATCCTCCAGAACATCCACATTCTCCTGCAACATCATTTAATTAATTTACAGGTTTTGCAAGTTTACCACATAAAGCATGAAGAAGAAAAAACAGAGGTTCCAATGAAAAAAAAAAAGATGCTAATATCTTTGTTTTTAATGAAATCTAAATAATAAAATCAGTTTTTTAGAGGCAGGTACTCACAGCCACGTTTCTGAGGTCACCAGCAGCCAAATAAACGGGTTGAGCTACGTGGCAATATCCCATCAAGCGTGGCACTGTTGGTATTATGTCCCTGTGGTTTACAACTCTCCAACTATCCTGCACTTTCTGCTATCACAAAACAAGGACTTAGCCAAAACCATCATAAATATCTCAATCTCAATAACTGAAACTTATTAGAATAACAAAGGGCATTGTGAGTGGAAAAACTTTATTTTGAAAAGAATAGAACTAGAATAAAAAAAATTAACGAACGTAAAGATATTAGGCTTGGTTCTTGAAAAATATAGACATAAATTACCTCATTGTAAACTTCAGCAAATATTCTGTTTCCAACTCTAGGAGATCCAAAATTATACATGGTCACACAAATAGCTCCGTGCCTAGTCCCATAGATAGAGACATATTAGATGTGCCACCAAATTATATCATGGAAATAACTCACACCAACCTAATAATATGCACTGAACAA
Source organism: Phtheirospermum japonicum (assembly GCA_014905375.1). Taxonomy (NCBI): domain Eukaryota; kingdom Viridiplantae; phylum Streptophyta; class Magnoliopsida; order Lamiales; family Orobanchaceae; genus Phtheirospermum; species Phtheirospermum japonicum. Next base: position 332,335 of record BMAC01000425.1, on the reverse strand, counting down.
TAAGTACAAAATATATAACCAACAGTTTCAAATATCTCAAGTAAATATAATTTTGCTCAAAGAAAAAAAAAAGGCAACAGTGATTTACTCAATTTGAACACGCAATATATGTAATTATGAAAAGACTAGGAAGAGCAATATCAAGATGAATAAAGGAGCTCACTTTGCTAATTGACTTGATGACAATTCAAGAGCCAAAAGGGTAGCTAATGCACCTCCCAAACTATGTCCAGTAACATAAATATGCCATTTTGGGCGCTGCTCCAATGAATCATCATCTCTGTGATATAAACACATTTATTTATTTATTAAGTGAACTGTGACACAATTATGAACACAAAGGTATCCATAACAATTCTCAATAATAAACGGATAAATTACAAAAATACTAGCATTATAGATGCATATGAGACATTCAATTTCTAACTTCGGGAATATGCGTCTTTGAAAAATATATTATTCTTTCATCTAAATAAATGCATGATTTACCTGTGATCAATAGCTTGCTTAATGAGCGAGATAAGCCTTGTCCTAACAGAATCATACGCACTCAGAAAACCACTATGAACCTGAAGCCAACTAGATTAGTTACAGTCCAAACTCCATGGCAGTTAGAATGAGCAGTTGTAAATTGAAACCATGAATTCCAAATTTACCTGAACTTCTGTCTTAAAATCACCACCTAACCTTTCAGGATTTAAACTGTGCATTATCAAAACAAAAGGTCATATAAATGAGAAGGTAACAATATATGTTATGTTTTAGGTATGTCACTAGTTAGCAATGGGATATATAACACAAAGCGGAAGCTCTAGTGTAACTGAACTCAAATTTAAAAGGTTCTTGTCAACATTTCAAATTAAATATTTTACTAAAAAAGAATTTAATAAGAAAAAACAAAACTGATTTATCTTTTGTAAAATAAATGCAGTAATATGTACCCTGCAGGAACGAGCATTAGATCTGTGCGCAGATCCTTCCACCTAGACTGCAAAGACCAAATGTCAGCATGTTAACCAGGAAATCATAGACAACCTATTTGATTATGGAAATTACCAAACTACCTGTTCTGTTCCCCGGAAAGCTATAACAAGTCTTTTTCTTTCGGGATCTCGCCAAATCGCTACCTGCATCTCTTAGATACCACACAATCACTAAAAAGTTCTTTCCAGGTCATATAACAATTGCGATCCATAACTATCATAAGGTATTAGAAATATCAGATAGAATGTTTGTTTGGTTGAGCTGATAGCTTGTAGCTGATTATAAATAATTGTTTGGTAAAATTAATTGATTAATTGTTACTTTATCAATATAGACATGATAGAAATATATAAAAATAATATTAATACATACAACAACTAAAATATATATAAATATATAAAATGATAAAAGAAAACTATAATAATAAATAAATATTTTCTTATTTATAATAACATCATTCCCTTAAATCTTCATAATAACACATGAGTTTATAAAATAATTCGATTTTTATAGAAGATAGGGATTAAAAAAGGGGGTGGGTGAGGGGGGATCTTTCTTAACAGGAGCTGATCAGAAGGGAAAAAAAAAAGACTATTTATGACCAGAAGCTTGCCTGAGTGTCCGTTTCTGAATTATCCAAAAAGCAAATCTTCTCAAACTCAGATTTAATGAAAGTTGGATGACCCAATGCATTTGCTAGCATGGCCCACGCCTCCATCGCACTCTCCGCCGTCGAGAACAGCGCCCTCATCTCCTCCGCTTCCTTCTCATTCAACACTAACCCGTTCGGTTGACTTGTCGACGTTTGACTTTCTTCGTCTCCCGAATTAACCTCCGTTTTTTCTTCACTCGAAGATATATCTTCACCTTTTCCAATTAAGTCCGCCCCTATGTTTAATTTAGACACTGCCGCATTCACAACCATCAACGCACCCAATATGGAGTCCGTTTGCCGTAAAATATCTTGCGTCACTTTCTTAATGTCCGGCAATGATGTTTGCTCTTTGTTAATCGGCGCTAATTCGTCCTTTTCATCACAATCCAGATTATTTGGAGTTGCGAGCCCGGACTCGACGTAACTTGCCTCCGCAATCTCACGAGACTGCAAGCCTATATTCTTTAATAAGTCAAACCCATCCCACTTTATTTTCTCAGGGGCAGAAAGGCCGAGCTTCTGAACGACGTTTTGGTTGACCGAATCGGCTAAATTCTTCCAAAACTGGTTTTCGGGCCATGAATTTTGACTTTCATTATTATTATCTGATTCAGTTTCCACTATACTAGTATCTTGCTTTTGGTTTGTCTCATTTGCAGAGTCCATCTTGGTATTTGAAAACCAGTCTTTTTGAAGATACGAGTCGTTGATAGATTTTAACTGTCCGAAAGCAAACTGCACAAACTCGCGTGCTTGAACAGTTTCTGAACCAACAAGCATCTTGAGTGCAGGCTCGAAACCATTTTTCTCGAGAAATTCGGTTACGATAGGAATTTTCCACCATTTCTTTTCATCGTCGATTTTTTCGAAACTCTTGTACTTGATCTGGAAACATGTAGTCAAATATATTAAAAGCATAGTAAAGAAATTAAAAGCTTTACTTCCGATGGTTTAAGTGGCAACTCACCTCAAGTTCTATTTTTCCACCACCTCCCATCCCTTCCAAGTCAAGAACCACTTCATGTGAATTTCCTACCAAAACAAGACATCATTATTAAATCGTCGACCTATCCTAAACAATATAGATGTATCCTAGGTTGATTTGTCCAATACATTTTGCAGTTTTATGCTTAACAGAAATTTATCTCCAGTAAGATTGATGTGGTGATTAAATCATACCATCACAAAGGTTTTCCAAATTGATACCAGCATTTCCCATGCGTTTGTGTGGAGTCACTAGATTTGCATCCCATGCTGCAACCTAAACATTTATAGTAAAAAAAAAATGAAGTAAGCAAAAAGCAGCATTGCAACAATATTAAAAACATGACAATGCCTTAAATGAAAAATATCGAATATTTTAATGAGAACAAAGTGTCTGATTATTATTATTATTATTATTATTATTATTATTATTATTATTATTATTATTATTATTATTATTATTTTGAAGATGGAATAAAACAATCACAGGATCTATAACAACCTGAAGATTGTACAACGGTGGCTGCTTAATATTCAAAGCGAACTCTTCATTCCACGTGGGCTCTTTCGTCCTGACACATTTTTCATTGGTAAATTAGTTCAATTTAGACAATCATAATATCTTTCAAATACTATGAACATATCGATTATTTCACACGATCAGGGCAAATATGAGCAGAATGAAAACTAAAGATGCATAATCACTTATATTTTAACATCCAGAATGATAATAAATAGAATTATGTAAATAATTTAATTAAAAAAGATTGCCTAAATACTCACAATTTAGGAAACATTACACAATCAAATTATTTACATAGTTCTATTTACGATCATGGAATCACTTGATAAGTGAAGAAAAAGGGTAGACAAACACATGATTGATCAATACTCGATAGATAAATAAATAAATAGGTTGAGAAACATGTGAGCAACAACTTACCCCCATTTGACCTTGCTTTTGACTACCTGACAATCCAATTGAAAGATCACATATGGATCACTAGTTCCCTGAGAACAAAACAACAACAGCCATCACTTAAAATTACGGGGATGGATTCGAACCACAACACCAATTTGGTATATATAAATTTATGAACCGCTCAGGAAGAATTGAAGAACATTACCCTACCCAAGGATCCATGGCAGGAAAGTTGAAGCCTTTCTTTAGCTTCACGAATAATTGCCCATCATAAATTTCCCGTAGAAATGACCTGAAAATGTCAGTTGAATCTTAGACATCAGAAATAAAGAAAGGTATCAAGCATGCCAAGAAAATTATGGTTGTGCTGCTAGAAAGAACAATATGGCTCTTTATGCTAATGCATTTATCTTTATTTAAATTAAATATTAACAATTTTAATGAAAAATAAATAGACCTGTCACCATGAGCATTTTCAATTATTCAGTTTAGACTTTAGACTCATAAATTTTTATTTATGTAAATAGACTAAATAAAGCTGATATGTGCAATGTTTCAAACTTGACTTGAGTGCAATATATGAAATATAGAGATTAAAGCGTTCAGGAAGATTCACATCATAAAGAATCCAAATATAAGGCAAGGAAAAATATCTTACACAGTTGAACTTCACAAACAATTCTAAAAAGAAATTAAAAAAACAGGTAGCACGTGAAACATATAAATTTCTATACATATTATAGTTCATATGCTACGTTAGAACCTTAGATTTGACGAGAACAAGGAAAGAGAATTAAAATATTAAAGGCCAAAGTACATCAAGTTTGCTTAGTTTTTTGCTCACTAAACTCCAAACTCCAAACGTAGCCTAAATCTTCATTTTAACAAGCATTAAGATATTTTCAGTTTTACTTTATTATGAGTTAGTTTTGTTGCATTATTAATTGAAGCAGAAACCAAATATACTCTGAAAGGAAGACCGTCTGGCACTTTGCTGCATCCATTTCACGATTGCCCACTTTTTCCTGAAAAATACAAAAAAAGCCAAAATAAGAAGCGAAATTCAGAAAACTGTGAAATGGCTTCTCCAGTCAGATTTCAGGAGCAGCAAACTAATACCTTAATACAGATTAAGCAAAAATAAAAAGTAAAAAAAATATCAGAAACATCTGCCACCAAATATTTTTCTCAGTAGTAATAACAATACATCAACTAAGAACTCAAAATTCCCCAATTTTTTTTTATCAAAATTCCCAATCATCTATAGTCACACACACACACACACACAAAAAAAAAAAAAAAAAAAAAAAAGGACAGAGAAGATAAATAATGAATAATAAAAAGAGGAGGAGGAGAAATTACAGGTGGAGTGGTGTAAGCTTCAAAGGCAAAACCAGCCAAAACGACAGCCAAGTTAATATCAAACGGAGGCCGAATCTCCCTGGAAACAGATTTCTTCTCAATCTCAGCAGCACTATCACTACTAACACCACTGCTTGCTCGGCAATATCTACTACTGAGTCTTGAGCCCGATACCCTATCAAATTTCTTCGACAGAAAAAGCTTCCTGGAGAATGATAAGGAATGAGGGTTTTTGAAGTGAATCAGTTTTGGGGAGTTGGAGGCCGATAACTGGAAGTAGGGTTGGAGAGTCGCCATGGATAAAGAGATGAAGCTTTTCTGCAATTTTGTAGAGGGAGAGAGAAAGATGAATGGTTTTTGTACAATTGAAAAGTTGGGTTGAAAAGAATGTGCTCGAAAGTGGGCGGGCGCCCATACAGGGGTTAATAACGGTCATTCTGGATTTTATCTGTAATATATTGGATAAATAATTAATTTATTTTTTTTAATTATGAATGTGAATATTAGTTACTTGAACAGTGAATAAAATAAACAAGATGAGTAAACTTTTCAATAAAGACTTCTCAATAAAACATAATTTTATAGCAATTCAAGGAGGAGCAAAACCAAAAATACTATTTCCCTCGCTTGAACAATGCAGTGCTAAAGCTCTTATTACAAAAAAATCCAAATTAAAAAAAAAAGGGAAAAAAGAAAATTCTTATTTCTTAGTGTCTCAGGTTCTCGGCTAAGCCTGCCGGACTAAAAAGAGCATCTTATTATTGGAAGCCAAGCCAAGCCAAGCAATTGTTTCACTTCTTGTCGTTCATGCCAAGAGTGTTCTTCACACCATCGATCGCACCCTGAGCCATGCTGGCCACTTGTTCTCCCGTCTGCAAAATAAATAAATAAATATCGTAGCTTATAATATCTTTAAAAACAAATATTATTTACTTGTATGGTAAATTAAATTCTGATAATTTAAAAGTTGAAACCTGCTGAAAGAATCCAGCAGTTTCCTCCTTGCTACGATGGGCCTGCTCTTGGGATTTCCCGGCTGCCTCGCAGGCCTTGTCGTGGGCCTGATTCGCCGTGCTCTTAGCAGACTCAATCCACTGCTCTGTCTTTCCCTGGCCCAATATACATATGCATAATTGCTTTGTTAATTCTTTTATTTCTTTTCTTTTTTTAATAAATCAATCATTTTATTTCGATCATTTTTTTGTTTTGGAGGAAGTGACATAGGCTTCTTTTTTTTTTTTGTTAATATAGAATTTGAAAACTGAATAAATTAAAAGAGTATGTTTTGTGGATAAAGCATAAAGTTTATTTATTAATTCACGTGTAAACATCAAATTACAAACATAATTAGAAATTTAACCTTCCTACTTTTCGAAATGAAATAAAATCAGAAACAGATAGAAGCTCGCATTTGTAAATACTAAAATGTATTTTTCCGATTTAAAAAAAAAAAACAATTTTTTAAAGTGATTGTGCGATGTATTAGTATACCTGAGCCTGGCCGTGAGCTTGTCCAGCATTGAATTGATTGCTCGACATCTTTCTATAAAAGTTTTGGGATATTAAGAAGATAGAAGTTTTAGTTTGAATGTGAAATAGTTTGGAAAGAAGATGATTTGAGTGTGATTGATAAAAAACTGGAGTTTGTTGAATATTTATACTTTTTTCCGAGTATTGCAAGAATGACAAATGGCGTTTCGATCCCATAAACTGTTGGTGGAGAGTGAAATACTGCTTTTGACTTTGTGCAATGTGAAGTTGGATCCAAGTTTTCTACATCCTATCCTATTTCCACTCCCATTTTTGTCAAAAATAACTATTCTTAGTTATTATTTATTTACTTATTTTGAAACCTTCTGATGGTTATTTATTATATTTAAAGACCTATTTTCTCCATCTGAGATCCGTTTCAAACTCCGCATATATTATTATTTAAATATTTATTTATTTATTAAATTATTTTTAAATTCAATAGACTAAATGTTTGTTATACTATTTGATTTTCTTGTAAAAAAAATTTTTATATTTAAGTAGACCTAAAAATCAAACTCTTTAAAAAAAATTTAAGTAATAAAATTTAGGCATGTACAAGCGGGTATGAACCAGGTATACGGACGGGGGCAGTGGATTGGATTATTGCGGGGCGGGGGCGGGGCAAATTAATATACCATAGTTTGAAACGGGGGAGGAGTGGGATGGGAATGACTTTTTCAAGTGGGGACGGGGTGGGGGGTAAGCGTACACCCGACCCACCCGCCCCATTGCCATCCCTAGTTGACTCGGAGCAAACTTGCCCGGAGGACGGGTCAATGTTATGCAATTAGCTCGTTTCTCACCTGGTCAACTTGGTCGGGTCAGCTATGCCTCGGCGACCCGATTGACCCGGGTTTTGTTTTAATTTTAAGTTTAATTTTAATTTTTTCTTTCTTTTTTTTTCTTCATTTTCAGTAAATACCATTCCATATTTGTTTTTTGTTTTTTTAGAAAAACATGAAAATAAATTTCAATAAAATGATAAATATCCAATTTAATATTCCACTTCAACATTTTTTTTCCCTCTCAACCAACCCCATTATACTAATTAAGTTGAGCCCTGCCTTATTTGTCGACTAATCGTTATTTCGGTTGATACGTGTTACGCTGTATTCGTTTCGTTTCTGGTTCGTCGACTCTTGTTGCATCCCAAACCTATAACCCTTCTTGTTTAGGACAACCTTGAAGTTCGGAAGCCCACCTGTGAATGACCAACTGACATTTGTCATTATGTACCTAGGTTCGAATTACATGACAACAGATGTGTCATTATACACGTGCCAATAAAAAAAAATATTAGAGATATTGGGTTTGAGACCAAATTCTTTTACTTTTGGTACCTAGACCACCACATAATCTTGATACTATATTTTATAATGAAAAGTCTATTTTCAGAAATAAATTTTATATTTCTATTAACTCTATATAACTTAGCATGAATTCATTTTTTAACCTTAATACACAAGTTATTAATTCTCATAAATGTAAAAATAAATTCTAAACAACTATTTAATAAATTAAAAAAGAAATATATATATATATATATATATATATATATATATATATATATATATAATATTTTAATATAATACTAAATAAACCTCAAAACTTGAAATCATAAAAAATATTATAATAAGATATTATTTAAATTTATATAATTATTTATTAGACTTGAAAAATAATTAATAATATTAAAAATTATAAATCAAGTTAAACAAATATTTAATCATGATTAATTACTTGGTAAATTAAAATAAAAAAACATAATACAAATATTATAAAACATTATAAAATAAATTACAAAATATTCTTAAATTAGATAAAATATAATAAAGTGTGATTAAATTTTAAATAATTATTTAATAAATATGAATAAGAAAAAAAAAATAATAAAGTAATATAAAGAACTACCAAACTAAAAAAAAAAGGTTAAAAAAAAAATATTTTGGGTCATGAAATTAATTGAGAACTTTTGTGGACAAATAAAACTTTATAATACAATACTAAATAAATCTCAATACTTGAAATCGGAAAAAGAATCTAATATACTATTTAAATTTATATAATTAATATCAATTTAATTAAAAAATTAAAAATATTAATAATATACCCATTAAAAATTATAAAAAAATTTAAATAAATATTTAATAATGAATAATTATTTAATATATTGAAAAATGGAAAACATATAAGAAATGTTAGAATATAAATTTCAAAATACTTTTAAATTAGATTTAAAAAACCTAATAAAGTATTATTTAACATCTAAGTAATTATTTCATAAATTTTAAAAGTAAATAAATAAATAATTATAAATAATATAATATAATAAAATACCAAATAAACAAGAACAAACAGTAAAATTATTTTTAAAAAATGAGGTTTTGAGCTACCAAATTAATATAAAACTTTTGTAGATAAAATATAAAATATTATAATATAATACTAAATAAGTCTCAAAATTTGAAATCATAATAATTATATAAGAAAATATAATATAAGTTCATATATTATTTAATCAGTTCTTAAAATAAGAAATATTAAAATATTTTAGAATAATAATATAAGTTATTAAAAATTGAGACTAAGTTAAATTAATGTAGGAAAATAATTAAATAACTATTATATAATATTTTTATTGTATAATATAATAAAATGTGATTAACGTTTAAATGCTTATTTCGTAAATATGAAGAAAAAACATAAAATATTATGAAATAATATGAAAAAAGACAAAATATAAAATATTATAATATAATGCTAAGTAAATCTCAAACTTTGAAATCGGAAAATTTATATAATAAACTATTATTTAAATTTATATAATTATATAATAAATTTGAAAAATATAAATCTAAAAATATTATAGAATAATAATATAAGTCGGTAAAAAATTATGAAGTAAGTTAAACAAATATAGAAAATAATTATTTAAGCATGCATAATTAATTAATATATTAAAAAATGAAAAAAAAATAACAAAAATGTTGTAAAATATTATAAAATAAAATTAAAATAATTTTATATTGGATTAAAAAAAAGGTTTATTAACTTCAAAATAAATATAAGTTTTTATATTTTACATATGTAATTTTCAAAGTACTTATGTGTATTTTTATTTTTATTAATAAGTTGGGTCAAGTGGTTGGAAAGTAGAAGATAAAAATCTCAAATAACTTGAGAGGTTTAGGGTTCGAACCCTTGTCAACACTCTTATAAAGGTTTAGAGATACCATTTGAGCTACAAGCTCGTGGTACTTATGTGTATTTTTATATTTTAAATAATTCTTTAGAAGTATTTGATATTTTATCCACTAGTTTTATAAAGTTACTAGATTTATTTTATATATTTTATATTTTTGATGATTTTTCAATCTTCAAATTTATTGAATAAGTATTTGTAATTTAATTATAAATTTATAAAATTTATTTTCTTTGAATTTATATATCTTCAATAGTATTTTATAGTTTTAATTTTTATAGTTTTATAAATTTTATTTATTCTAAATACTTACTAAGAACTTATTTATAGATTTTTTTAAAACTAATTTATGTCACATATCGAGAGTGAGAGTTAGAAATTGTTGAAAATTATTTTGTGTGACAACGACTTGACTAATTCTTTTAAAAACTAATGGTAAGATGATTGCGGGTACCAAATTTGATGCATTTATTAAACTTTTGGTATTAGAAGTGAAATTGTTGAACCTAAATACTAACCCCAGATGACAAATACTTGGGTGAGATCGGTCTCATAGCATGAGATCCCTTTTTACCATGTCCATTTATTTTTATCGTCATTCTTTCTCTCCCTCTTTTTCTACCATTGTTGATGTGTGTACGTGGTGATGGTTGAAGTGTGTGCGCGTATGCAGGTGGTGGTGCGCGATGTGTGTATTAATTTGTATTTTTGTTTAGAAAATATATTAAAAGTATCACAAAACAAACTTATTTTTGTATCACAAAAGTAGTATGATTTTTTACAATATTTGATCAAGTATCACAAAATATATTAAAAGTATTAGAAAAGATATTAAAAGTATTACATAACACATTTATTTGTGAATCACAAAAATAGTATGAATTTTTATAATATCTGATCAAGTATCACAAAATATATATTAAAAGTATCAGAAAATATATTAAAGTATCAAAGAACACACTTATTTTTTATCACCAAAGTAGTATGAATTTTTACAATATATGGTCAAGTATCAGAAAAGATATTAAAAGTATAAAAGAATACACTTATTTGTGTATCACAAAAGTAGTATGATTTTTTACAATATCTGATGAAATATCACAAAATATATTAAAAGTATTAGAAAAGATATTAAAAGTATCACATAACACACTTGTATTTTGTAATAATTTAACAACATTTTATGATACTTTGATATTTGCAAAAAAAAAAAGATGATGATGATGTAAAAATATAAAATATAACGCGTGTTACTTTTACTCGAATTTGTGATACTTTAAATTGAGTTTGTGATACTTTTTGTTTTTAACTTTTTGTTGAATTTGTAATACTTTTAGCTGGTTTTACAATACCAAAAATTGGGCAGATTTTGAAAAAAAAAATCGGTGATTTTTTTTTTTTTTAGTTCTTTGAATTGGCAATATTGTAGACGAGTTGTGAGATAACAATTGATCGAAATCTTTGGCCGATGAATCGTTAGAGATCCGAGATCAAAATTGATAATTTTGTAACTTTGACATCAGATTTATGGTGATTGAAGTATCAAATCATATATACAACTCCGAATCTGAAACGAGACGGTTCAAATGGTATAATATTTGTAAAAAAAAAAAAATCAACGGAAAAAAATGGCGGTGGCAGCCGGCGGCTGGTGTTGTTGTTTTACCTGGGTCCGAGAGTGTGTAGTGGGGTTGGATCCGGTTTTTGGGTGGGCTGGGTCCTGAATCTGTGGGTAGGTATCAGTTTGAATTCGGGTCAATTTAAAAAATGGTAAAATATGATTTCATACCCCAAGAATTATGGCACATTTTAAATGGAAAATATGAGGTTTCCCGTTCCAAACCTACCGAAATCCATTCCTCAAATAATCAGATTAACAGTTGATGCGATGCACCGGTCAGTTTCTTGGCAAAGAGCTGTCGCCGTTTATTCTAGCCTCAGCTGTCTAATTTTTTAGATCTCAAAGTTCTGGCAATAAATTAGGTGATCGGGTGATGAGGAGCAACTCAGCAGCATCGTCCTCATCTACATCGACTTTGCCTTCAACAACCTCACAGCGGACCATCTTTAAGACATCATTAGACCTTTGATGATTTTTATTTTTATTTTTCATTTCCAGTTGAGAAAAAAGAACTGCAGCACTTACGTTTATAGAAATATAATATATTATGCTTCTCATGCTACATAATAATAATACGTTTTAGGGATACAAGAAAGTGTCCGGAAATTGCAAACATATACATATTAGCTACTTCTATCAAGTTATTCCGAACCATAAAATTACACATTGCACTTAATGCATCAGGGCAACAGCAGCCTCTTGTACTAAAGGCTGAGTCACATGCACAAAATGCTCGGCCTCACGCTCGACCTGCTCCCAACACCTCTGCACGTCTTTCCCTTCCCTCATCTTCTTCACAAACGCAACGAACCTTCTCCAGTTGTCGGGCTGGAACAAATCCGGGTTCATCCTCAGATACGTAAACGCACACATCTCCCGATTAGCCGAATCGGCATCGACGTCCAGAGCCGAGGCCCGCAAGATCTGCTCGTGCGCGTGGTCGTCGTATCTCGGCAGCGCGTTCTCCCCGGCGAGCGGGACCTGAGCTTCCTGAGTGGCCAACGCCACCTGTCTAACCAGCTTCTCGGGCGCGCACAGAGCGTCCTGAGGCTGCTCGTGATCCCTCATCTCGATGCAGGTGAAGTTGAACACCGCGCCGTGGCGGGCGAGCATTCGGGCGATCGGGAGGTACCCGTCCCGGAAACGGGTGTTGTAGTACCCGGCCGTGAGTTCGGGGGCATGGGACCGGGTCCCGTAGTGCCAGTGGATACCGGCTACCTTGACGGAGATTTTGACGCCCGTGTTTTCGAACACCCTTTTGGCCGATTGAAGTAACCGCTCGCCGTGGTCGAGGAGCATTTGGGAATACCATGAGAGGAAAAATTCGCCGTATGGGCCGTCCCATCCGCCGCCTTCTTTTCGGAAGAAGTTTGTGTCTTCGGGCCAGTTGTTGTAGTGGCCCGCATCTGTTGGACCTGTGTGTCCCCATTCGGGTTTACCGATTGATTCGGCTGCTGCTTTTAAGCTACTTATCATGTACTGCAAAATGGTAGATAATCATTAGTTCAATATAATCCAGTTATTTCTTGAAATTAAAAAATATATATAATAAAAAACCATTGATAGATTACAAATACCCCATCCATTCAATTGTGCACAATTGGCAAAATAGACACGATGTCTGTATTTAGTATTGTCGAACAATAATAACAGTAATCAAATTACCTTGTCATAGCATTGAAAAGCTCCAATCCCAGGAAACCTCCATGTCCCATTTTGCTCCGGGTAAGACGGATAGCGAAGCTCCCCTGCCGGACCCATTCCAACTTGAATTTCCTGAATATGGAAAATTTTACAAGTAACAAATTATAACTATAGTGATGGGACAAGCATTATCAAAACATGACCGAAATTTATTGCAACTCAAGCACTTACCACAATGGTATCACCTAAAAGATGGTCAAATGTGTCCCTAAAAGCTCGCATGAAATCCGAATAACACTGTACAGGACTTCTTCCCTTGAGTACTGGGAGGGTATCACAACCGAGTGATAAGTACTCATAATTCCTCCGGCCCCACTGGTCGGTATAGGCAAGATCAGGATCTTTGTCAATCTCCTCCACAGCCCATTTGGGAAGAGGGATCCTGAACAAGTAGAAAATTAATATAATATTGATAAGGAAGATAATTTAACAAGATATCACCACATGGAAAGCTCATCAATGGTTGTCTCGTTACTTATTTGGACATTGAATGTGGAATAAAGGACTTATTATAGAAACTTAAATGAGCATATCTGCTAGATCTTTGACTTTATTTGCAGATTTGGGATAATCTTCTCTCTTTAGGGTGGCCTATTGAAATAGGTCGGTTAAATTGGTATAGAATTTTGTATTGCACATCCCATTGCATACTGTATTAATTCCATCCTAAAAAGCAGATCACTGCTGTAAGATTCTATTAACAAAGTGTACCCATCACCGCAATTAGGGCAATACATCCTATCCAAAAAAATAATAATAACAAAGCTAACTTGGCACAACAGAACAATATAGCAATGGAATACGATGAATTTATTTATTTTTTGTTTTTTTAGGGGGAGGGGGGTTCATCACCGAAATTAATCAGGGTCAATTAATACCCACTAATCCGGAGTGTAAAATGTTATCCAATTTAATTGGCAGGTACCCAGTTTTTTTTTTGTTTTTTTTTTAATTCCATTAAATATTAAAAACAATCCTCGAACTTTCCCAACCACTTTTGAATTTTCACTCAAAATGTTTGATTTTCGATTCCAGATCCTATCAAGAATTAAACAATTAGCAAAAAGTAATTCAGACGCCACCACCACACGCTTCTGCAGATCTCAAGACATCGAATTCACACCGATATCTGGCCCATAACAAATCTAGTTATTTAACCTAGAATTTTTAATTATTCAAAATATCAACAAATTCAGGAAAAGAAAATATATCAATATAAATAAATGATGAAGCAATTCAAATTCCAGAGGAAAAAAAGATAATAAAAAAATAAAATCAAAGTTTCGATAGATTACGTGCAAGAATCCCCAACATTCCCTCCGCACTGGTGAAACGACATCACGGCCTGCACTTTCAGCCCGTGCTTCTTCGCCATCTCCAGGAGCTCCGAATACCCGCCCCAATTATACTCCCCGGGTTTCTCACCCTCCACCAACACCCACCAAACATCCATCATTATCCCCTCCACGCCGGCGCTCTTCAGCGCCTGCAGACTCGCGTTCATCGCCTTCTTCCTATTCACCGTGTGATTCCAGGTCACGCTGTCCAGAGGCATCATAACGTACACCGGCACCCCCTTTTTGCCCACCTTATCCTGCGCTCCACCGCGTACGTACTCCGTACCCTGCGCATCCTCGGTGGTCACCGGAGCTGTCATCAGCGCTTGCGCCGCCACGGAAAGGTCCGGTCGGACTCCGCCGCGAACCGGGCTCAACGGCGGAGATGGAGACACCCGGTCCATCTCCGTACCGGATTTCTGCACGGAAACGCGCAGGTTCGGCGCTGCAGGAGCTCTCCACACCGCGCTGACGGTGGCGGAAGACGGCGCATCGCCGGGAACTCCGCCGGAGTCCGCCGTCAGCGGCGATCCAGAAATCGCTCCGATCTGGTGAGGCAAACTCATTGCCATTATACAGAAACAATGATTTTCGAAAAATCTGTAGTCACGAATAAAAATCTGTATAGAAAATCTGTAACAAAAATGTAGCAGAAAGGGAGTGATTGTTGGGGGTATATATAGAGAGATGGAGAAAAGTCTGAAAAGATAAGATATTAAAAATGGTGGACCGTGGAGAAGGCGACACGTGTTATTAGGACACGTGGCGAGATCTGGGCTGGAGCGGAGAGGACGGCTGAGATTTATAAAGCTCACGTGAAACGGACGGTGGGGATGTGATCGCGCGTGAAGGTTGCAGTGTGGACGCGATAGCAAAATCGGGAGATACACGTGCTAATAAAGTTGTGGCCACGTGTCGAGCTTTCTTGGGCTGAGGACAAGTTGGGTTAGCTGGGTTGGCGTTTTGCTTTCTATGGCTGATATAAAGTCCACGGAAAGTGGCTTTTAGGGGTGAAAATTTGAAAGCCATACATATGTTTACGTACTCACATCAAATCATTTTTATCGATTTTATGTCTATAATAATAGTACTCCAGTATTTTTTACTAATTATTATTATTATTTTCCCGTAGCGATGAGAATATTTCAAAAAACTTAATTCCTGCGGACCAGCATTCATTAAAATTCTGAATCTTAATATTCATAATTTTGGAGTATTTTGAATTATGTGAATAATAATAATTCTTATTTGTTATAAAATTCAGAATCATTTACCTTTTACTGTAGATATCAAATCATATTTAAAAATCGATGATAATTGATGTCAAGTCATATTTGAAAAGTAAGTGATAGTATATTATTATAGGAAAATTCTATAGTCCCCTCAATGTACCATGTCACATGTATTTTAAGTGATTAGATCATTCCACTACAAAAAAAAATTAAAATGATCTAATAGTTAAAAAATATGGTATAGTACTTGGGGGCACTATATTATAACTCATTATTATATTATATCTAGTAATATTTAATCATGTAGTTGTAAGATATTGTTGTTTGGTTATTTAATTTTTGAGTGCTAGAATAAACGAGTATTCGGTATTCCAAATCTTGAATCCGATATTCGAAACCTAGCCCAAACAGGGCCTAAAGGTTGATATGTCAAGCTATATTTGTCAATAAGAAAATATTAGTTTAACATTCATGATTATATACAATTTATTAAAAAAGTAAAAATAAAGATATTTGTAATAATTAAAACTTTTAAATTTAAAAAAATAGATTCAAATGATATATTCTAAACTCATAACTTGTACATGTTTAATCTATATATTAACTGTTATAATTATTAAATAATTTTAGATTAAATTCGCTATGAATTTTATTGCATAATTACAAAATTTAGAAAAATGTCACATTCTCAACTCGTGTATAATATTGATTTATTAATTATTATTAAAAAACTCAAAACTTCTCACATTTTCAACACGTGTCTAATCTCCAATATTGGATTAGATAAAATACAATAAAAGACAAATATTAAATTAATCAAAATACAATAAAAGAAAAATATTAAATTAATCAAATATAATAAAAAATATATATTAAATTAGCCAATATACAATAAAAAAATTATTAAATTAGGTGTATATTATACTTTTTCATACATAAAATATGAGATTTTCACTATAAAGTAAGATTTTTCCTTTTTATTTTGAACATAAATTAAAAATATATTTATTTTAGAAAATAAAGTAAGAAATTTCACTATAAAATAAGAATTTTTCATACTTTTTCGAATATAAAATAACAAACTTTCTTACTTTAAAGGATATAAAGTAAGAAACTTTATTATTTTTTTGAACATAAAGTATGAAATTTCACTATAAAATAATATATAATTTGTATTAAATAAGAAAATACATAATAATAATTTGCTATTAAGCAAGAATTTTTTTCTATTTTTTTTGGCAAAACAAAAGTGTGTAATAAGTAAAAAAAAAAGTGTGTAATAACTATAAAATAATATATAATTTGTATTAAATAAGAAAATACATAATAATAATTTGCTATTAAGCAATAATTTTTTATTTTTTTTTACAAAACAAAAGTGTGTAATAAGTAAAAAAAAAAGTGTGTAATAAGTAAAAAAATACATAACAACATTTGCACATCAAAGCAAGAAACTTTTGCAATCAAATAAAATACTTTTTGTCATCAAGTATGAATTTTTGGGCTGTTACATATAGTAAGGAATTCAGACATATCTTAATAAAAAAATTCGGTGACCGAAATTATTTTTTGGATATTAAGTAAAAAATATTTGGATATATAAGTAAGAAATACATACATATAGTAAAAAATCCAGACATATAGTAAGAAAAAATAACTGGGTTGGAAAAAAATAATTGATTACACTAACTCCATGGACATGTAGTAAGAAATTCAGACATACATTAAGAAATTATGGGCAGGAAAAAAAAAAACGCCGAAAATAAATTCCGGCAGCCGGAATATTTTCAGACTATTAGGAAAAGAAAATGTGACTGGAAAAAATTCCGGCGGCCGAAAAATTATCCGGCCGGCGGCAGCTAACTTTATATTTGTTGGGTAAAAAAAATCTCGCCGGAAGATTTTCCGGCGGCCGGCCGGTGGCGGCAACAGGTGACCCCATTTTATTATTATTATTATTATTATTATTATTAGTTATTTTAGAAAATGACTACGGTGCCTTCACGGCACCATACCCTCACCCACTCCTGCATTTACAAGCGTTGATTCTTTAATATGACCAGCCTAAATTTATATTCTCGTTAATCTGATGGTTTTCACTGATTTGAGTAATGGTGCCTTCACGGTACCGTAGATGTTCCCGTTATTTTAATAGTAAGGGTATTGTGGTATATTCATATCACAATTTTGGACTATTTGGCAAAAAATAGGTACTATTTAACTTAAAATTTGATGAAAGACTAATTGACAAATGAACCTACATGTGGAATACTATTTGACAATTTCCCCAAATTGTTATTATGAATACATATTTGTTTGGTATAAATTGTACTAGAGTTACACTATTATGTATAAAATATATAAGAAAATTACTATGGGCATGGCGTGGGGCAGGTGTGCTAACCAAAATAGTCATTTCCGTTTGACGCAAGAATTCAACTTACTCACTAGGTCTAAATTTCGTCATTTAATTAATCGATTAATCGTCAATCGTCGATCGCTTTTTGAATCAACCAAACTTGCTAATTGATTTAATCATTAATTGAACGAAATCTTCACTAACAAATCACGTTAAACGAATATATATGTGGTATATAATAATAATAATAATAACAATAATAATAAGGGATGATTCTCATTTGATATATTTTTATTACATGTAGTTTCTCATATAGTCCTCCAAATATTTTTGGTCAACACTCTTTTCCGGCCGTACTAACGATCATTCGTCAAGCTATTTCATGACAATATATTATAGTATAAAAATCAATACATTTCGGTAAAAAAACAAATATATCATAGTACAATATGTCATAATATAAAAATCAATATTTCATAAAATAAGTCAGAGATTTATAAAAACCATACTTTCAAGTACAAAAGTCAATACATCATATTACAAAAACCAACATATTCTCATATCAAGTCAGATGGTCTAACGAATCATGACCCGTCGGCCTAACACAAGTATTTACCAACACTTTTAGCTCTCATTTAAGTTAATTAAATCAGAACAAAAGTTAAAGGCAAACACTTGTGTTAGGCCAGATTAACGAGTCATGACCCGTTAGGCCATCTGACCCGATACTATAATGTATTCGTTTTTGTATTGTGATGTATTGGTTTTTTACTGTAAAGTATTAGTATTTCATAAATTTCTGACCCATACTATGATATATTGGTTTTTGTATTAGTATTTTATAAATCTCTGACCCGTACTATGATATATTGGTTTTTGTATTGTAATGTTTTTTTACTATGATGTATTGGTTTTTTATTATAATGTATTGATTTTTGCAATATAATGTATTGGTGTTAAATTTTGCCCTAACGGATGATCTGTTAGTCCGGCCTAACAAGAGTGTTGCCCAAAGTTAAATTATCATTGTTATCCTTCATCTTCATTTCTCTTTTCGCTTATTCCTAATAATATTAGCTAACACCCCAAACCTAATTTCCATGATACTAGCCGCCTACAAATGTACTTATCGTGCCTCCTTCTTGACATCTACTTTACTCGCCGCCACCACCACCACCACCGTCCTCTCAATTTTTCGAGTATGGTTGTCAATCTTCAACTCTATTGAATGCCGACAATCCCTCAGTCACACATCTAAATCACCCACAGTCGTCGCCTTCTTCCTATGCACTTTCCGCAGCCGCCACACCTCCTCAGCCTCCGCTACACATAGATCCTTCACCCTCACATCTGCTTGTATCCAATGCGTCTACCCCCATTGCCGACGGTGCACTTTTTCGGTGGGACCCCACTCCGTTGTCACACATTCAAATCACCCCCGTAAAAGAGATTCGTGGATCAAGTCCTAATTTCGATTCGAGGAGTTACGAGTCTTGGACCTTTGGGTTTGTCGATCGGGTCAGGTTTTTTGTGTTCCGATGATCTCGAATTCGACTAGTTAGTTTCTTGATAGGTTTTGGTCAAAAGGTCCTCAAATTATCCCTTGAAAAGATGGGCGGTTGTTGTTGCTAAAAATGAGATCCGCCATTGTTGGGTATGGAAATTCTTGGTGAGGGTTGGAGGAATGATTGTGGAGAGAGGGGTTGAAGGGTTTGAAATAGTATGTAATTTAATAAGTGTAGCATAATATTTAAAAGGTTAGTTTTAAATTTGATAATTTTAGTACGAAGTTTACTATGTAGTATGGAATTGAAAATTAAAAAAAAAAATGAAGAATTTTTTTTGAGTAAAGATTTTTAGTTGAAAAATAAACTTTTTTGTTATTCGAATAATACATATAAATTATAATAGTTAGTGTGAAACTTTACGATATAGTAAAAAAATCGACGACGTAATATGAATTTTATGATATAGTATAAAATCCCATTATACAAGATGAAAATTTAATGGTGTAATATAAAATTCGATCAAATAATATAAACTTTTGTTGTAAAACATTAGTAGTATGAATTTTTTTTTATTTGTAATGAATAGTATGAGATTTCACGATGTATTATGAAATCCACGATGCAACATGAAATTTCACAATATAGTATGAGATTTTATGATGTAGTATGGAATTCGATCGATGTCTTGCTACGACGAACAAAATCCAACAACAAATGGTGGGAGTGACAACGATCAATATAAAATTAACATTTATAGTATAATATTAATATAAATTTTATTTGAATTAAATTTGAAAGGAAGAACTAGAAAATTGAAAAAAAAAAAAATCGGTTAGCAAAGTTAAACTTGCACTGTATTAGTTTTTATTAAATAGAAAGTTAAATGAGTAATGACAATATTTCAATATTTGAGAACAAATGTTTATATACTGGAATATGTGAAAATAGTCCCTATAAATAAATATTGAGGCCTAATCTTTTTCATCCACTTTCTAAAATTAGATTATACCCTTTAGTTTTCAAAATTTGCGTCCGCATAATATTGATACTTTTTTAATCCCTAGCATTTAACCTCACTTGGACAGTCTAGAGTCAATGTCGAAAACAAAAAACAACTTGAACTAATGATACAAATCCAATCAAACAACAAAACATAATAACGAATAAATTAAAAATCATAAACAATATGCTTAAAGAGTCTATGTACATTCTCGTATTTGGTATTGTCCCGATCTTTCGTGATTGAATCACACAACTCCCATTCGTAAAACGACTTCTCTTTTATCTTGGCAATTATTATTGAATATACTGCTTTAAATGAAATAAAAAGTAAGTTGTACAAATTAAAAAAAATATAAACAAGTTAAAAGATGTGAGTATATCAAAGGTAATAATATCAATTCCATTTATGTGATTAAGAAAATTTATATTATCACAAACTTCCTCTCATGCATCAATGTTAACATTATATTTCTTAATTAATTATTTAACTTTTGTATAAAACAAGGAGAAAGAAGAAAAAACAAATAACAAACTTTAAATTAGTGGTATACATTAGCAAAGTCTAATATTCCACATTGCTTTTAATTAATATTAAATATTTAATGTGTCATATAATTTTATTTTTTTTTAATTTAACATTTCTTTTTTACTTTAAATATTATTATACTGGAGATGCCTCTAACTTCTAACATTATTGCCTACCTCCAATTGCCCACGATTCAATTATATAGTGCTTGTTTGGGAACCCATGTTAAAATGGACTTTTTGCAAATAAGTCTATTTAGAAAATAAAAATATATTTGGTTGTTATTTTAAAATGGACTTTTGAAAAATTGAAGGTGTTAATTTATGGCTTTTGAATTTCATTTTTTAACCATTTCACATTTTTTCACAATCATTTTTCTAAATTACATTTTTCCAAAAGTCTATTTTATAGATGAATTTTTATGCCAAAAATGTTTCAAAATAAGCCTATATTTATTCTTAAAGAGAAAGGATGATTTGTGAATGAATTAGAGGTTTCATCATATTTTGGCATAGCCACAGATTTCTGAATGATTAAAGGGCGCTAAAAGACTTCTTATGATATGTCATATGCGGTTCATAATCACGGACCAATAAAGGAGAACCAATCAAATCATTTGTACTCGTGAACATATATCCACAAAATGGCATGGTTACAAAACCACAAGTTCAAGAGGCACCATCATTCAGTTATGAAGTACAACCAAAACAAGCTCATAGTGCCATCTACGAAGGTTTGGTCACTGGGCCACCCACTTTCTTAAGAAGGTTGAGCTTCATCACCAATTCAAAATTGTATTTAGAATTTGCACTTGTATTTTACTCAAGTATTTTACTCAAGCCTAATCAATTGATTTTCGATGGCTTGCTTTTTGTATCTATCTCTAATTTTTTAACTAAAATAACCTAAGTTGAGGTATCAATTATTCTCCAATTTTTTGTTTTACCATACCCTACAAAATTCGTCATATCCATCTAAAATCTTAAACTAAATTAACCTAAATTGAGACGACTATGATACTTCGATTTCCTTTTTACCACCCCCTCCCATCAAATCAAACGCATTCTCCTAATATTTTTGGACTAAAATAATCTAAGCAAAAATACCTATTACACCCTTATATTTTTTATGCCACACCCACCCATCCACCAAATCCAAGACCAAGAGGATGATATATCTCCTTTGTTCCCATACGACAATCACACCTACTCCTCACACACTACACATACACAACAACCGATCTAAGTTTGTATAGCTGCGTAAAGAAAAGGATACACAAGAAATTCATATATGAGAGAGCTCAACTAACATAAGTAAAATAAAATATAACCCCTAACAAGTAACAATCGAACAAGAAAATTATTGACTAGCACATCAATATCTAGGTATTCAATGCTATTAATAGAATAATAACAACAAAATAGATGTAAAAAAGATCAAATTACTCAAATTTGATTCTTCAAGTGGGGTTCGAGCAAGACTTGTTCAAAGTACAAACTCGATTTAATTAATAATCAAACCAAATATAAATATATATTTTACTAAAAATAATTATTTCAGTCGATACCTTCAAATTTTATTAATTCTTATTTTATTATTTGCCTTTATAAATGATTACTTGTTAAATAATTTAGAGTTTTAGTTCGTGTAGTTTATCCCTAGATAGAGTCCTTATGCACAAGGAAGTCTCTCTTTATATTTAATCTACATCTCAGAAAAATTATTAAGAATTTGTTTTATTTAATCAGGATTCTGCTAAAGGATTAAATTATATATTCATGTATAAATACCACAAGATATCGTATATGGTGATTATGAGAAATATAGCGAGGAAAATAAAATATCAAAACTCCTGGACATTATAAATGTCAATCTTTAGGTGAGTCCATCTCAAATAAAAGACTTGTGAGCAAGCTCTTGCGGTCGGTTACTGAAAAATCCAATATGAAAAAACTCTCATTGAAGAAGCCAAGGATAACTTTACCATGAGCTTTGACGAGTTTGTTGGCTCTTTGAAGACCTATGAAATGGAACTTCGAATCAAACAAACGAAAGGTAGAAGTATTACTATTATCTCAAATCCTACTCCTGAAAATGAAGAATTTGATCTTGCTTCTCTTACATTTGAAGCTGAAACTGCCGAGTTGGATGATGAAGGAATTACACTTATCACAAGAAAGTTAGTGAGTTCCTAAGGAAAAAGAATAATCTGAGGAAACCAATCAATCGAAATCGATGCAGAAAACCTCTTTTTGAACCATCCACTCAAAGAATGCTTGGTCACTCTCCACAAGCGAACATGTTTCAAAGGAAGGATGTGACTCCCACTGTTACATGTTTCAAAGGAAGGATGTGACTCCCACTGTTGTTAATTTAGAAGACCAGAATCAAAAACATCACTAAGTTCTTGGATAATGTCCAATGCTATGAATCCAGTGATTATGGTCATTACAAAAATGAGTGTTCAAACACAAAATGCAATAAATTTTTTATAGTTATGAGTGATGGAGAAGATGATGAAGTTCTTAAAGAGATATAAGAACTTGCTGCCATGTCTGCCTATATTACCTGGAATGACGATGAAGATGTTACTAACATCTGTATATATATTCATCCATTATTGAAAACACCGATGATGCAAATGATGATACTGAAGATTTTTGGTGCATCTTATGAAAAACTCTATGAGAACTGGTCCAAACTAGTTCATCAAGTAAAAGTCCTTACGAAGGAGAATGAAAGATTGTTTCATATAAACAAAGAAAAATAGTCTGTAATTCTATGCCTGGAAGCTCTCTTGATAAAACGTGAAGAAGAACTTAATAGATTAAGGTCAAAACTCTTGACAACCCTTTTAATGTTAAAGAAGCTGAATTCTGGTATGACTAAATTAGAGAAGATCCTGTGGATTAGGTCATCTTTAAAAAATGGGATATGCTACAAATCTCTAGTATTTGCCAGGGAAGGAGACAAGTCATCAGAAGAATCTGTGTTAGTTAAAAAAATCTAAACAACGAAGATGTAGTTATATTTATCGCCATTGTACAGAACCTGAACATATCAGAACTTTCTATAAAAAAGTCGAAGAAGGAAAGAATTCGTGCAGTTGAAGGAAAGGCAATGTCAGTCAAATCATGCACTAACAACCGAACCAACATTGGTCCAAAATCAAAATGGTGTGGGTAAGAAAACCAGAAACTTAGTGCAACATCATTTGTACTTCACTTAAGTCAAGTATCGTAGGTTCGTGGTATTTAGATAGCGGGTGCTCTCAGCATATGACGGGAACCGTTGATTACCTAACAGATGTTGTGAAGCACAATGGTGGTAAACTTCAATATGGTGGAGGTGCGCATGGGCAGATCATTAAAAAAGACACTCTCAATGTAGAAGGGTTGCCTAAGCCCCATACTAAATAAAGTGCGATCATTTGTGATAAATGTAATAATTATCTTTACAAATACATTATTGTGTGTTTTGTATATTGGGCAACCAATATGATTCTTAATTCTAATTTAAAAAAAAAATATTGAATATAAAAAAGCTTCAACAATTTTTAACCTAATAGGTCTTTTAATAGCATCTTGCAAGACTCGACAGTCTGCTAGTAGATAGGAAGGTTAGTTGCAGATTGTACCATATAAAGCCCTAAACATCCCTAGTGGGAATTAAGAAATAATATTGTTTTTAAAGACAATTTAACCTAGTGATCTAATGTGATTATCCCACTTAAAGTTCACAAAAAAAAGTTGTTGGTTTATTTGTTATTTGTAGAATATAAATTCAATTGTACCTTGAAACATTTCCATCTAAGATTTGTGAAGTTTTCATTAATTGGCTCGGACTTAACCACGAGTTTTGTGATGACCTCACGGATATATCTACTAACAGTTTACCTTGACCTCTTGAAATGTCATCTCACAAGACGTAATTCTTAATTATGTGCAATAACAGATATAAACCTACTTTCTCAGTAATATAAACATATATATTTTGAATCAGATAAACACCTAAGATGGCGTAATAAGTAACACGGTCTACTAAATGCCCTACGTTTCACCCTAAGATAATCATAACAATCAACCTTGTTTAAGTAAACTAAGTCATTTAAATGGTCTACTTGTTTGGGGATCCTATGTGCCATAACATACCTAACTAGTCATATGTGCTCACATGATTTAGTGTTAGCTCATTGCGATATTTGCTATAAGACACGTTACTATAAGAGTTTCCAACACTATTTTTTCTATTAAAAGGGATATTTATGCCCGTCTCCTCCATGAAAGAGTGCAATGTAACAAGTAGATATTATGCCAAAAGAAAAACATTTAACTCTATTAGGGTCAAAACTAACATGGAACACTTTTGTATATTTGAAAATTTTCCATATAGCACCCATTACAAATCAAAACTAATGACCCAAATTTGTAAATATAATTCATCTTTTGTATAGTGAATAACAACAAAAACTATCTTCGTGGTAGGGTTTATTACACAAGAAAGTCCAAAATTATTTCTAACCCAAACAAAATGTAGCATGAGGCATGAGCCAATGAGGTTACTCAAAGAGCATGGTTTCTTCCAAATTCTAATAAGAAGTCCAACATTCATCTTCTATTTAACCATTATTGGTAATTTATGTAATAACATTCAATAAATCCAATAGCACTGAAGAAGCATCCAAGCAGAAACTTCTTACAATCATGCACTAAAGCACTAGCCAAATAAATAGCACAGACTGTCTTGTAATAATAATAAGCAATTTTGGTGATTTGCGTAATTCAATTCAAATCAAATAGCACTCGAGGAGAAGAAAATCAGAAACTTTTGACAAATTTGAAATTAAAAAACTAGCCAATTAAATAACACAAACTATTTTGTAATAACAATCAGCCTTATTGGTGATCTATGTAATAATGTTCAATAAATACAATTGAACTCACGAAAAAAAGAACTAGAACCTTCGACAAATATGAACTAAAACACTAGCCTAGCATGAAGCATTCAATCATTTAAGAATCAATAATTAATTACACGCAAACAAACACATTCTTCACGTTAATCAATTCAATATTAACATTTATCACATGAATGTATTTACACATACTTCTTAATAACCCGAATTCGGAATCCCAATAATACATCAAGATGAGCAAATATTTCCATCCCGGTATCGATGAAATTTAGCATAAAAAAATTAAAACATTTAAAATGCACACCATTTTGCGAAAAAACGCAGCCCAATCGAAGAGGTCATAACTCATAGTTCAATAAGCATAAATAAAATAATGTAATAACTTAGACAAATTCTCATCTGCCTGCCTACTTTGAATCCAGATCTAAAACCTATAAAAGTTACCCCACAATGGAAATGGTTCAGATGTTGTAATGAAATATAAAATCAATATCCACAAAATAAAAAATTAGAGTTCTAGGAGGAAGACACGAAGACGATGCGTGATAACTGGATAAATAGTTATATGATGACCGAGTCTCATGGACATCTTACCATCTCTATGCATTTATATAAACCTAGGGTTCTCTGTACTGCGTGTGTGCGAGAGGAACGAGAGATGACTGAAGAAATGCAATGATCTTGTATACATATTCCCAGGGAGAAATATGATCATTTCAGAAATTAAAGTGAAAGGGCTTGATAACTAATCCAAGATACTGTCGGACGAGGTATCACGATTTTGGCTTGATAAGGAGTCAAGCCGAAGCCATTTCTCGGGTTATCAAAGTGCCAATGAAACACATAAATGGATGGATATGGTCAAACAAAAGGCTTGATATCAAGTCCATTGAGAGCAACCAAATGGACCCTTACGCTTGGGTATCATTTCATTTAAAAAAAAAAAAAACTTTGTTATTGCAAAATATAAGGATAATTTCTACGGTCTATTTGAACTATCATTCGTTGGGGTTTCAAATCTTGGTATTTAGAATCCCAAGTATTTAAAACTCTTTGAGTGAATTGTAAGAATTCTTATTTGTTATAGAATTCATAATTCATTACTTTTTACTATAAATGCCAAATCATGTCTGAAAAACGGATGGTAATGTATTATTGTATTAGATGCCAAATCATGCCTGAAAGGTGGATGATAGTGTATTATTCTACTGTATTTGATGTCAAGTCATATTTGGAAAGTGAATGATGTTGTACTATAATATTGAATTTCGTAGTATTTAATTATACATATTAATAGGATAGTATATGGTAGAGATTAGGTGTAAGAAACTATTGGTTGAGTATTTGATTTTTCGAGATTAGAATAAACGAGAATTTGGTATTCGAAATAAGAACCAGGTACTCTTAACCCTAAGACAAACATTCTCTTAGAATCACAAGTCTCATATGAAATTGAGGTAGCCACTGAAGTTGGTGTATTATGAACTTCCACTGCTTAAAACATCACACTCATATAAATATGTAAAAAGTGAAAGATAAATAAAAAAACTACAGGTGATTAATATGAAATTGAGTTCATGATGAGTGCATGTTGTAGATTGATATTGGGTCGGGTGAATAAATATTTTTACTACACATTTTTTTCACGACAAATGTGATTACATATAAAAATTAAACAAAAAATCAATGCCACAGTGAGACTGTCTCGAAAAGACTCTCTATAATGTCTCCTTAGCCATTTTAGGGAGTCAAAACTATAAAATTTGCTTCAATAGATTCCTTAAATGGACTCCTCAAATTAGGTGTTCCACTCAAATTTACCATATCCGTCCATTTAATGTGTTTGGTTGAGATTTTGAATTTTGGTATTTTTAATCCTAAGTATTTAACATTTTGTGTAGGGGTGTAAATGTGTTGTTTTTATAAAATGAAAATGGTTGAAGTATTTTTATTACATTCCAAATATATTTTTAGTTGCTACATTATTAGATTCTAATAATAGAGAAAATGGTTTAGAACTTTATTTTAACAGTTATTATGATACTTTATTGCCATTTGCAGAGTTTGAATATCCTTCCGTTGAAAATATTATTCAAATGTGAAAGTCTTTATTTGATATATTTAAAAAATATAGTATAAATATTGATGGTCCTCTTCCTATGAGTACTTCTCGGCGATAAACTTCTACTAGAAGTGGTGATGTCGACGATGAAATTGAGGGATTTCAGGATTTTTTGAAACAAACAAACAAACAAAAAATCACAAATGGGGCATTCGGGTTACTCAATCGATTCTAACCTTATCAGAACTTGAAGCTTATCTAACAACGGCTTTTGAGTTGGTGGGCATCGAGGAAATCACTTTATCCCGTTGTTAACATCATTGCGAGGGAGATATTGTCCGTTCCCGTATCAACGGTTTCTGTCGAACAATCATTCAGTGAAGGGGGGTACATGTTGGACCAGCGGAGATCCAACATTAGATATCATAATCTCGAGTATCAAATGTTGTTGCATGATTGAGTTAACGCCGATCAACGGAAACAAAAAAACGTTCTTAGTGAAGATGAAGAGAGTGAGACGTATTATGATACGAGATATAGCAACGAGTCGGTAAATGGATGAGTATGATACCCCCCCGCTTCCGATTCCGATTCCTAAGGTAAGTTAGGTAAGTGAGAACTATGTGGACTTTGATTCCAAGGGTTAGGGATACGTATGCAACTATCTTCAATTATTTGAAATTAAAATTTCAAATTTTAACTTCAAATATTTGAAAATAGTTCAAATCCAATTTCTTCTTATTTTTTTTTTTGAATTTATTAAAAATATTATTTCTATTTTCTCACTTTACTTCAAAATTTTAAAATTCTTCTAATATATATATATTTATTTTAATTTTAACTTCAAATATATTAAATGGTTCAATTTCACATTTTTTTTAATAAATACAAAATTTCAAAGTATTGGTTCTATTTTCTTACTTAACTTCAAAATTCCAAAATTCTTTTAATATATATTTTTTTATTTTAACTTCAAATATTTTAGATGGTTCAATTTCACATTTTCTTAATAAATTCAAAATTTTAAAGTATTAGTTCTATTTTATCATTTGATCTCATACATTTAAAAAATATATAATAATTAATGATAAAAAACTTTAACTTCAAGAATCTCAGATATTTTAATTAAAATCTTTTATTTTAATTTCAAATATCTTAAACAGTAGTTCGAGTTTAATTTCTTTTTAATGGTTTTGAATTATTTTAAAGTGTTATTTATTTCTATTTTCTCACTTATATAATTATTCTTTGTAATATAATAAAAAATAAATAAGCATAGAAAACCCCCCCAAAGAATATGGATTTTAAAAGTTTAAAAAAGAAAAAATAAATAAAACGATCAAATCGAACCGGAAGCAAACCGTGAACCGACGATTTATAAACCGCCAGAAACTGGCATGTTTCACGATTAAAAGTTTTTGTCGAAATCTAACCGGAGGTTCGAACCGTATGAACATATCTACTTATATACAACGAGCTTCAAATACATCTGAAAAGTACCGTCAGTGAAGAAAATTTTCGCCAGCAAATGACGTCTCCATTAGCAACCTAGCAAGCAGGCAAGTAAAAAACTGCAAAACCACAAATTTGACGCAATTTTCACTCTCTTCTCACTCCAAACAAATTCGAAAATTCACACAAACACAGACCAACGACAATGGGCGATCTCCCCATGGACAAAATCCAAATCTCCGGCGCCGCCCTAGCCTCTCTCCTCGACCGGTCCTCCGCTGCCACGGGCGATATCCACGGCTATCTCTTCGGCCACGCCACCGTCTCCACCCTAAATACCCTCTCCGACCACCCTACCACCACTGCCGCCGCCTCTCTCCTCGTCGCCACCATCACCTCCTTCCTCTCCGTCCCATCCCACTTACCCCTCCCTTTTCCGCCGCCGCTCCCGCCTCTGATTCCACCCACCTCATCGGCTGGTTCTCCGCCCGCCGGAAAACCCCTCTCAGGCCCTCCTTGAGCGACTGCGCCACCAGCATTTCCCTCTCCACCACCCCCTCCCTAGCCTTCGCCCCACAGAACACCACACTCTCTCTCCCCCCATCCCTGTTCCTCCTGATTACGACGCCGTTTGAGGATCAGCTTATTCACACCCACGAATACAAGGCTTTTCAGTTTAAAGGCGGCGTCTTTGAGCCCAAGAGTCTAAACATTGTCAACATTGGGCCGTTCTTTCGACCCCAATACGATTCTTTTAGCCCTAGTGTGCAGTTCCCGATGTTGGGATGTGAGCTGAGGGGTCCAAGTGCAATGGTGGAGGACGAAAGAGGGGATAATTTAGGGGATGGGAAGAACAGTTTGAAGGATCAAAAGCGGTTGGATAATTGTGCTCAGGGCTTTGAAATTGGGAGGCTGAGTAATTTGATGGGCTCGGAGGTGGCCCACACCAGCGAGCTAGAGGATTTGTATTATAAAATGCTGGCTAAGATTGAAGGGTTGTCGAAATCGGTTGAGCAGACTAATGCTAAAGTTCTAGAACAGGTGAGAATGCTAAATTAACATTCAATCTTGCAGTAGAGATTTAACCTCCTTTTTTAGTATGATGTAATATTTTTCAAGATTTTGGGATTTTTATTGGGTTTTATGTATTTTGGCAGGAGAATCATAATATGAGGTTGAGGTACAGAGTTGCTGGCTTGGAATAATGTTCTGATCATTTTCTTGGTGTACCCTGTTTTTTGGCTAGGTAAGGTATTTTTCGTGCTCCTTTTTGTTCTATTCGGTCATTTTGTTTTGAGTGCATGACTTGCTGATTAAGCTCTTTTAGTTTTAGTATGACATGTTTCAATTTAGCGTCGGTATATATGATCTAATAATGCTTGTGCAGTGCTGTACTAATCTTTTACGGAAAGTATCTTATCGAATTGCCATAATGTTGCTTAACACGGATCACTCAATTGCACGAGAAAGTATATTGTTTTGTTTTTGGCTATTGCATATGTAATAACAAACCGTATAGCTACTATATCCACAGTGTTTTGCCGAATCGGTTGTGGGAAAGAGATAGTGTAACTTCGAGTTGTCAGTTATATCCTTAATAGAAATGGTAAGCGAATTCGAGGGATTTCTGATACAAATATTCTGAAATCTTAGGAGAATAACTGATCACGCGGTATGCCAATTGGTAATATGTTCCCATTTATTTGCCTCATGCTACTGTTTGTGATTTGACTTTTGGTTAAACTTTTTAACTTACTCTCTCGAATTCTGCATCTTTTACTTGGATTATTAATGGTTTGCTTTGAACTTGGACAAATCATGATGTTAACAGTTCTGACTCTGAATTATGTGCAATGAAGGGCAAACTTTATTGTTATTATAATAATAATAATAAT
Source organism: Phtheirospermum japonicum (assembly GCA_014905375.1). NCBI lineage: Eukaryota > Viridiplantae > Streptophyta > Magnoliopsida > Lamiales > Orobanchaceae > Phtheirospermum > Phtheirospermum japonicum. Next base: position 301,080 of record BMAC01000425.1, on the reverse strand, counting down.
ATTATTATTATAATAATAATTATTATTATTAACACAGTGATGGTTTTTTACGCGGATGTTTTAAATTCTTTCACTTCACATGATATATTTAATTCAGTTCCGAGCGTCAGAGTGCAATTTCTCTATATATCAGTGCTTTGATTCTTTTAAAATGTATATTTGAATCATATTACAAGGAAACATAAATGACATGATAAGCAAATCAAACTAACCCTATTTGCACCTATTAACAAGTGTTTCTCTAAATCATATCTTGTCTTATTGCAAGCTCAATCCTTGTAGTCAACTTATTTTCTAGTGGAAACATGTTTTGATACAAATAATTTATATTCATTTAATCTAGCTGGTCCTTTCACATAATTGTATGGCATGCAATATTTGCTTATGCCTTCCATCTTGTCAAACTAAGGGTTTCATTGTTTTAAGGGTGAACTACAAAAACTACCCCTGTGGTTTAGCCTAATTACAAATAACCCCAAAGGTTTATATAAATTTACAAAATAAAAAATAAAATATTGATGTTTGATTCTATATTAAACTTCACCCCCTTCATAAGCAAAAAACTTAAAAAATCCTGCTTACATTTGTAAAAATATTACAATTAGCCCCTTACAGTAACCACAGAATCAAACGTCATGCATGATTTTTGTAATTTTAAAACTTCCCCGGGGTTTTTTTGTAATTACCCTAAACCCCACGGGTAGTTTTTGTAACTCACCCTTGTGTTTATTGCTTAGTAAAGATATCTATTGTTTTGTTTATAGCCTTGTTTCCATTTTTGCATTTCTCAGATTCTTTTGTAGTTTCGATAGATACCCATGGAAGCATAAGGTGTGCAATTACAATGGTCTTAGTGCTTGCTCTTTTCGGATCACTTGAAATGAACTGGAGATCCATTCCTGCCGTAATGTGCCGCTAGTTAGTTATTGTGTTATTATTAATGTCAAGTTAGGCATTTTTTCTGACATGGACTTTTCCTATGGGATTGAAACTTAGAAAAACCGCGAAATGAGCTTTTGGTCCATTGCTATTACTCTTTTTTGTTGTCTAATAACCCACAAACAAGATGTGTCTTTGTGCATGTTATTGTATCTGTGTTATATGTTGCACTGCTGGCTGTGGCTTGTTGTTGATCACGCCTTGTAGCGGATGTGGCAAATAATGCGTGTATCGATTACCCTTTGTGCAATCCGGCACATGTTGGGACCGTTTTGCATGAAATTAATTAATTAATATAAGCTTTACATAGCGCCCTCAACCAAAACTATTATTAAAATAATGGCTCAAGTCAAAACTTTTGGTTTGCTTCGCACGGAAAGATATATTTAAGTATACTAGATCTATAAATTGGATATGTAATTTCTTAATTTCTTACGGATATTTTGAAATCAAACTCATAAGTATGTTTTGATCATTTTTAGAAAATTTATTGTCACATTTCAGAATAAGCATGATTGTGATTTGATGTCTCATCTACTTTTCCATGTCCGATAACCCATTACATATTTTCATAATAAAATCATTTAACACGTCCGACGATCAACATTTATTTTATTGTCCAATGTGCAATTTCCTAATCCTTCTATGAATCCCATCATGTGGCGAATAGTTGAAAACACACACACACAAAAAAAAAAAAAAAGAAACAAGCTCCTTCACTTGTTTCACAACTACAACAATTCGCATCTTTTCGGATTGCAAGGATTTACTAACTGAGTTTATAGTTTAGAGAATATCATACAAAATCACCAAGCTTAACAAAATTCAAAGCTGATAAGTTCATGTGTTGCTAATAATCTAGCATCTCTTGATAATTTTGCATCATCACATAAATCTACAACCTTAGGCAAAGAATCTCTGATTTGCCCAACTTAGGACCTAATGGTCTTTACACTTTCGACATGACTTTCCCACCTTACGGAGTAGAATACTTTTGTATTTACTCCTGTAATTCTTTTGTCGATTGCCTAATTTCCATGGATCTCAAATTAGCAAGATGTTCACCACTTTTTTCGTGTTCTCCAATCTTTTCACTAAGGTGGCTTCCAGTTTCTATATCCATCTTCTGCTAATTGACTTATATTGATCGCAGTGTTTTGAAAAGCCTTACAACAAAAACAAAATACTCGATCTATAGACCAACCATTTTTCTATCATGGCTTGTTTTGTTAGGAAGCACTCTATTGTAATGCCCTAACGAGGAAATGTCTGCCGAGTTCTTGAGGGTATTTAAAATTTACCTCTCTAACAGAACCTTTTTTGAACGAGCAAATAACTCTTTTTTTTTAGGCCATCCCAAAATTTTGGATCAAATATATTCATTCATGTTTTCACTTTCTTTTATTTTTGTTTTGATCAATACCCTGAACATTTGCATATTGCAACCTCTTATACTTCTTCAGGATGATTGTCCTTGTAGCCTTTGATATTCTTGCATTGTATTCGTATTCCTCAAAATAAATATATCCATAAAATCTTTTATAGATTTTAGTCATCTTCTCTTTTTTTTTTTTTTTTTTTTTTTTTTTTCCTTTTAGCATCATATTACAAATGGTACATGATCCACTATGTTGGTCACATCATATTAGCATCATATTCACAAATTTTTGACCCACTATATTGACCACATTTCACAAAAGGTACATGATATTGATCATCATCAAACACCGTCTGTTAAGTTGGTCAATTCATCAAAAAGGTCCAAAAAAGCCCGATTGATATTTTTTGCTGACGTGGCGTGATTCAATAATTTCTTATCATTTTTCTTTAATTTTAAATATTAAATTGAAAATAAAAAATTGGGAAAATTTTCATTTTGGTCCATGAAAATTTCAATGCATGTTAATAAAAAGAACCGATGCTAAATGGTTTTTTTTTGTAGTAGTGTGATGAAATCTGTGATAGAAATTTAGGGTTTAAAGTTTAATATTCAATTTCGGGGTATAATTTTTCTATTTTAGGGTTTAGGTTTTCCAATTTTAGGGTTTATTTTTTCGTTTTAATTTTTTTTTTCATTTTAAAGTTTCAAATTTTAAATTTAAAATTTCAATTATTTGTGATAATATATATCAATTATATATGATAATATGCACTATTTATATATATAAATTATACACAATGATACAACAATGACTCGTGAAATTATGCCTAAAATATGTTCATTCGTCCCAAATTATGAATGACAAGTTTGTTAATAACCTAATGCTAAATCTTTCCATGCTTGTTTCTATTTTTCTCACAACTATGTATTGTAGAAAAAGGTTATTACGATTTATTAATCGATGAACAATAGATTAATATTACTTACATCGTAACACGTGGCCCTAGACAACAATATTGAACAACTGTATAAATAGGGTTCTAGGGTTTACTAGATCACAATAGTTCAAGATTGAGAAGAAGACGGTCCCACGTCCATGGGCGACAGGATATCTGCATTGCCGCAGCCCATACTCTCTCTCCTCTCCCAAAACGACGCCGTCCGAACTTCTGTTCTCTCGAAATCATGGGGTTGCCTTTGGACTACTCGCCCCAATCTCGAGTTTCGTCAAAGCCGCAGCCACTTCCGGAATAAAAGAACATTCCTGTCCGTTGTCGACAAGACTTTACAAAGGTACCATGATCAAAACCTTTCTATACACGAGCTTTGTCTGGAGATGTGGATGGTTGATTCTGACCCGGTTTCACTTCTTAAAAAGTGGATTCCCGTTTTAAGGATATTTAATCTTTGTTTTCTTTCCGAAACTATGTTGAATTCCGATACCCCATTGGCAGCAGTCTTTGAGGCTGAAGCCCTCCAAAAACTATATTTGGAAAGATGCAGGTTGAACCTAAATTCACTCGGCAAGGCGATACTGTGTAAGCATCTACACACGCTTCGCCTCGTCCGCGTCGACATCGCGGACGAGACTTTCAAGAAGATAATTTCAAGCTGCCCTTTGATTGAATATATGATCCTCCATAAATGTGCGGGGTTGAGAGTCGCTGAGTTGAGTAATCTTCATTATCTCAAGTGCTTTGATTTTACTATTTGTGGGGCGATACGCGAGGATGATGATCCTAGCATTGAAATCGACGCCCCAACTATTGAAACCATCAAAATCCATGCGCGTCTGAGTAGTTTTCACCACCATAAGTACTTTCCTCGTCTCAAGTCTTTATCTCTCAAGGAAGTGACACTGTCTAGCCAGTCATTCGACTTCTTCTCGTGGGACCTACCTAGTCTTGAATACTTGGACCTTAAGAGATGCGACGGCGACTTCGAGGATTTCCATTTGTTAAGCCGTTCGATCAAGCACTTGTCGATCATTTGGCGCAAGCCCATTACCTGGGCTACTATTGATGCCCCAAACATACTTTATTTCCAATATTCAAGCAATTCTCTTCCATCAATATTCTCGTTTACAACAACCTGTAGTCGCGAGTGGAAATCCAATATACGCCTGGATTTCGATAGTATCGATGATTCATCATGGTTCCTTAAGCTATATGAAGTGCTCAAGGCATTAAGTCGTTCTGAAATTTCTCTGTATCTTCAAAATAGCAGATCTGGGATTGATGAGAATGTTGAAGAGGTAATAAAACACGACATATATGGTGGTTTATATGAACCTGTAATTGTGGAGCATTTGCACTTGAATATATGCAGTTATTCGTCGCCTGCTTATTCAGCTTTTAGAAATGGTTTATTCCTTATTTGTCGTCCAAGAAACTTAGACGGCCATCATACACTAAGAATCTGTGCGAGATCCTCGTGATGGAGAGAGAAAGAAGAGACGCTACTTATGGCGACAGGATTTCAATAGATATGAAGCCAGGCTGCTCAGTTATATTTGATATCAGAATAAAGTGTTTCCTTTTTTTTTCTTCCTCTTTAATACTATATATCTATTATCTGATAATTATTAGGATGAGAATAAAGTTTTGAATTTTAACATAGTTTTTAGCTGCCTTTGTGTTGCTCAGTTTGTTTGTTTAGCTAGCCTAACATCAATTTTTATGTTTTCTTTATCCAATGAACTTGACTCTATGTAGCATTCACTGTATACAATGTCCTGTTTTAGAATACCAGGTGTGCTATATATATTCGCAGATATAGAAGTAATGTTACTCAAGGCATTAAGTCCATCTGAAATTTCTGTGGAGCTGAGCTAGCTTGTTGCTGGGATTGATAATTGATTTTGACTCCTAAATTTTTAGCCGTGCTACCAGATTCACGATTAAATTAGTTAGAAGTACGTTTATTACCAAATTATTTAATTTAGAATTTTTGTTTGAAACAACATAATTAATTTTAGCTGCTGCTCCTGTGCTGCTCGACTTTGATATTAGTCTTCCTTTCTTTCTATTGTCTGTTGATGTTTCTATTGTTATTGATTCGGCAAATTGTCATATATAATATAACATATCACAATAAAATTGACAAGCTTCCATCCCTCGCTCTATATGAACGCTAAGATTTATGGATAACTCAATTGTCGCATCTAAGAGTAATCCAAATGCCTAATATGAGGTATTCGGGCTTCCTTCCGGCCAGATCGATGGTTTAAAGACTGGAAAATTAAAATAGAAAAAAAAAAAAGGGTACAGGAACATGAAATCAGTTCGTATATAAAAAGGCACAATGAGCTTACATGTATCGTTCACACGTAACGCCCATATTCATCGCATAGAACATTTTATTGAAAATCGGGTGCATCATGTATTCTGCATACAAGTGTATGGTATAATTTGTCGGTACAATAAGATACGAGTTTATAATATGACATATATTTTGAGTTTTTCCAAGTTTGTAACTAACACTACAAAAATACCGGTGAATGCTAATGGAAAATGCTGACGTCGTCGGCGAAAAACCCGTTAGGGACCCATCGACAGCCCGATAAAATTGTCTAATACCCATTATTTGGCGTCTGGTTTATTGATGGGTAGCTGACGACCAATTTTGCAGACCCGTCAACAATATATATATATATATCCATCAACAAAAGACCTAAACATATATCCCATCCCCAACTCTCCGTCTCTCTGCATCTTTCAAAAAAAAAAAAAAAAAAAGACAGCAGCCACCACCACCGCAGCGTACGCCACCACTACCGCCGCCAGAGCCCGCCACACCATCTACGAGTTCCACCATCCCCCGTAATCGAGCTCCGAAGCGCCACCGCCGCTCCGAACGGACGCAACCACCACTATTAGAGCCCGCCACCGCCAATTTATTTTTTATTTTTTGTTTAAATATTTAATTAATTGTTTAGATATATAATTATGGATTTATTTAGAAAATATAAATTTTTTGGGCTTAATTAGCAATTAATTCGAGAAATTATAGTTGAATTGTAACTATATAGATATTTAGATTTAATTTCGACAATTAGGGTTAGTTTAGGTTTAATTGAGAAATATTTAAAAATAGTGTTGAATTGAAATTATTTAGATATTTGGGCTTGATTTCAAAAATTGGAGTTAGTTTGAGGTTTATTTAGTAAATAATTCAGAATTTACTGTTAAATTATAAATATTTAGATATTTGGGGTTGATTTTAAAAATATTAATTAATATTGAGCTTAATTAGCAATTAATTCTAGAAATTAAGAATGAATTTTAAATATGTAGATATTTGAATTTGATTTTGAAAATTAGGATTAGTTTGGGTTTAATTGGGGAATATTTTGAAAATAGGATTGAATTGTAATTATTTAGATATTTGTAGGGAACCCACTGCATTCCCGACGACACATATACTG
>BMAC01000425.1:273531-284840 GCA_014905375.1 Phtheirospermum japonicum | reverse complement strand
ATTTTGTACGACTTTTCTATTTTTTTTCCTATTTTTTTTATTTTTTAAAAAACCGAGGGGCACTTTTCCCCTCGGAAAAAACCGAGGGGAGGCCAAGACCCTCGGTAATTTCCGAGGGGAAAGGGGACCCTCGGTTTTTTTAAAAAAAAAAAAAGGAAAAAAATAGAAAATGAGCATGAAACGACCGAAAACCGACCCCCGTGGATCCACGACGCCGAGACGCACCCCTCCCCGCCCCGTTCGTGAATTTTTGGGGTTTTCTCCTATTTTTTACTATTTTTTTTATTTTCTCTAGGATATTTTTTCAATTTTTTATTTAGTAAAAAATCGGAAAAAAATACAAAACGCGCACGAAACGAACGCCGACCGACCTTCGTGGTTCCGCGAGGCCGAGACGCACCCCTACCTGCCTTGTTCGTGAATATTTGGCATTTTTTCCTACTTTTTGCTAATTTTCTATTTTTCTAGGGGTTTTTCCGATTTTTATTTAAAAATTTGAAAAAAATAGGAAACGCGCACGAAACGAGTCATGACCGACCCTCGATGTTCCGGGATCACGAGATGCACCCCCCGCCCCCTTGTCAAGATCACGACGCCTCATCGCTTCGTGATTCCAACCGAACGATCGTATCTTGGTTGTTTGGTCGAATTGCACGAAACGTGTGGATACGCACATGCTCGTTCATATTTTTTGACCGAAATTGGGCCAAAACCTCCACACGTGCCCACGATGATAGGATTTGTTTCATTTTTACGACTTTTCTATTTTTTCCCTATTTTTTTTATTGTTTTAACAAACCGAGGGGCACTTTTTCCCTCGAAAAAAACCGAGGGGAGGCCAAGACCCTCGATTTTTTCCGAGGGGAAAGGTGACCCTCGATTTTTTTAAAAATTATTTTAATTTTTTATTTTTTTTAATTATTAAATAAACCGAGGGTTGTCATTGGCCCTCGGTTTTTTCCGAGGGAAATTGCTCCCCTCGGTTCTCCGAAAATTATTTTGGTTTTTTGAATTTTTTTTATGTTCTAAAAACCGAGGGTATTTTCTACCCCTCGATTATCCGAGGGGCGTTGGCCCTCGGAAAATATCCCCCTCGTAAATCCCTCGGTATTACCTTCGGTAATTATGGRGGTAAATATTGTCGCCTGATTTCTGAGGGGAAAACCAAGGGGAATATTTCCCCTCGGAAAATAACCGAGGGCTTCTCGTTTCCCTCGGTTTTTTCCGAGGGGAAAAAAACTCTCGGTTTTCCCCTCGAAAAATTGCAGTTTTTTTGTAGTGCAAATCAGGGCCCAATTTCTTTGAAACTCCACTCGCGGGCCCACACTCGTCCACCTCAACACCGAAAGACTTCAAAATACCTAAAATAAACATAATATGTGTTAAAATAAGTCGGAGATACATAAATACGAAAATATGCTAAATCAATCCAATTTATACCCAAAATTAACAACAAATCTAACTAAAACACTAGCCAAATATACCAAACATCATGACAAATACGTGCGAGTCATATGGCTTTTACCCTGAAGACAAGCACAACAAGTGGAAAAAGTGGCTTTATTATTTGAAATAGGGAGATTACAGTTTTTGAGAACTCTATGGAGTACATTATTGGCAGGATACCCTAATCTAAGATGTCGTAACTGTAAATCTACTTCCTTATTTTTATTGCCGAGCTCAGTAATGAGGGTACTAGGGTCTTGACTCTTGAGAGAAACAGGTGCATGGTAGGAATCGACATAAAGGGTATTGGCGAGTTGGATGTCAAATTTGTAAAGGCCATTCCTAAGAGAGCCTCTGAGTAGGATTTGATATTTAACCTGATACTTAACACATCAAGAGGTAGGATGAAATTTAAAATATAAAGAGTTATCTTGAGCAAATTGAGAAACACTTATGAGATTTTTTGTTATGTGAGGAACATGAAAGAGTTTTTTGAGTAAGAAAGATTTGTTGCTGGATTTGAACTGAGAATTACCAATATGAGAAATACACAAACCTGGTCCATTTCCTACTTGAACCTTGTCGTTGCCTTGGAATTCTGAAGCAATGTTGAGATTGGCGAGGTCATTTGTGACATGATTAGAGGCTCCTGAATTTACATACCAACTTGCATCACTACTTGAATTAGACATTAGTGACAAGGCAGAAGGATTGATGAACTGAGTGACTGGATAGGATGAGTAGGAGCTCGCAGGGATATTTGGTCCATTCTGAGCATTATTGGATGGTGCAGAGTAAGCAGCATCAAATCTGTAGTAGCACTTGTCACCAGAGTAGTTAATGTAACCACAAATTTGACAAGGTGACCTGTTGCCTGTTCTGAAACCTCTTCCACCTCTTCCTCGGTTGCTACTATTTCTTCCTCTGCCACCTCTTCCAAGGTGGCGACCTCTTTCTCTATAAGCTCCTGTAGCCATCCTAATTTCTCTTCTCTGACCAGAGGACTGAGTTGTTAAATTGGGAGTTGGGTTTGATCCTTCGGTATTGATGAGGTTTGATGAATTTTCAGCTTCTAGCCTGGTTTCATAGCTCGGTAACATAGGTAGGGTGTCTCTGAGAGTGAGAGAGTCACTCCTCGCAATAGCTGCCACAAACAGAGTGGTAAATGAAACATCTCCTTCAGGTATATCCATTAATCCTGAATATGTTAAATAGGTGAAGCAAGATCAGTTAATTGTTTCTTGGTTGTTATCTTCATTGAGTGAAAGTGTTCTTGTCACTACTGTTGGATTAAATACTACAAGTGAAATATGGAGTTGCCTGAGAAAAATTTTTGCCAGCTATAATAGAGCTAAAATCATGCAACTTAAGCTGCAGCTACAGTCGCTTAAGAAAGGGAACTTGCAAATCAAGGACTACTTTAATAAAATCAAGTCTGTTTGTGATATGTTGGGATCTATTGGTGAAAAGGTTAATGAGAATGATAAGATCATGTAACTCTTGAATGGGTTAGGAGATGAATATAACCCCCTTATTGTTTCAATCACCACAAGTCATGAGAAGGTCAGCATGATGGAAGCATACTCTATGCTTCTGAGTTTTGAAAATAGGATTGAGACAGTTGATGGAATGAATGATGGAGATAGTGGTCATTTCAGTGCAAACCTCACTACACAGATGCCACACAATGCTAATAGAGGAAGGGGCAGAGGAAGAAACAACTTTCAACCTCAAGGAAATAGAGGAAGAGGCATCAATGGCAGAAGCAATAGCTATAGAGGAAGAGGAGGCAGATTTGGCTCTAATAGACCTAGATGTCATATTTGTGGTTATAACAATCACACAGCAGACAAATGCTACTATAGGTTTGAATCCAACTTTCAGATAAGCTCAAATTATCAAACAAGGACTTCAAACAAGAATCAGCAAGCTAATCCATCAGGAGAAAATTTCATGGCCAACATAGCAAGCTTTGGGAATGAAGAATCAGAAGCAGGAAAAGATTATTGGTACCCAGACTCTGGAGCTACAAACCACCTCACATATAAAATTTTATCAAGGTGGGAAGATCACGGGAGGGTCCACCAACACAATCTCCTCCTTGTCGGGAGGATCCACTCTTTGAAACGTTCTTGGCGCATTGCATAGTTCATATAAGATCCGCCAAAAAGCAAACGTTCCAAGCGGACAATCAAAACTCATCTCGGCTCGGTCCTCGGGTGGAATGGTGGTTTTGTAGTGGCCCGATGACTCAATTAGGAAGTGAAAAGAATAGTGGCCAGTGTTTTCATCGGGCAAATAGGAGTCGTCATGGGTCGATTCTCGGGTGGAATTGTTGTTTTGAAGTGACCCGAGGACTCATCCCAAAAACAAAAGGAGTAATGGCCGGGTATCTTTTCTAACATGTGGTTGAGCAACGGGGAAGGGAAACGATTGTTCTTGGTAGCCGCATTCAACTTTTCATTATCGATTAACATCCTCCATCCCGTTTTATCCCTCGGGGCCATCAACCTTCTTTTTTCGTCCTCGATCCTCCTCTCGTCGTCCACAAACTCCTTAGAATTTGGATTCAAATGCCTTTGAAATTCTCGAGGTAGTGTAACATCATCCTCCAAAACAAATTTATGCAAGTAAGTCCAAGGGCTAGCTCCCTTTATCACTCCGGGTTTCCAACCAATATCCCCCTTGAGAACTTTAAGAATATCAACCGACCTCTCCTCTTCACCTCGGGTCGAGCTATCCAAGATGGTAATCGACTTGCACTCCTCCTCTTTCTCGAGATAATCATCAAGTCTTCCCATCTTATCCTCTATAATCTCCACTCCAAGCAAATCCTCAAATTTCTCGACGGAGTCGACTCTCAACCCACCATCAACAATCTCTACCCCAAGAAGATCTTCAAACTCTCCAATCTTCTCATCAATGATCGCCACCTCTCCCTTTAGGAAGTCGTCGTTTCCCTCAATGACCCATAAAACATCTTTGTCACACAAGTCTTGGGTACGTTGGAGCACAACGGATTTATCATGTATAACAAAGGGCTCGACAACCTCGCAACAATCCTCAATATCAACGTCCGGGCCAATCTCCCCCTCATGGTACATATCCTCCATATAAGATTATTCGATCGACCCTTYGGCCACGTCCATACGTAAGCAAACCTCGAAGGGGAAGCTTGATGGATAGGGTATAGGAGCATCCCGAATATTCTTTGCAAGATGGGGGAGGGTAGAATCGGGAAGAGTAAGAGTACTCGCAATAGAAACCACCTCTACCTCGGACCGTTGTACAAGCTCATTATCAACCACCCCACACTTATCGATGATTGTGATCGCAAGAGGATGCGAAGGTTAACTTGGCAATATTTCATTCTCATTAGCTTCAATTAGCACGGCCAAATCACTCTCCATTTGCCCAAGTGTCGTGTGCAAATTGTCGTTCGTAGTCTCAATATAAACAAGCCGAGCCTCAATTGAGGCCAACATAGTGGTCAACGAATTCATGTCCAAGAGAGTCGGGTCGGGGGGTGGAATAGGAGCATGCATCGGAATATCGAGGTCGGGAGGGGTATTTTGGTCATTGGAGCTTAAACCGCCAAAGTACGCATACGGATAGGGGTCATGAGTGCTATTGGTGGCATCAAATTGGGCATAATCAATATTGGAAGTGAGAGAACCATCWTGTAGACCGGGATTCGGGCTCGGCATATCCGGATAATTTTGTGGAGCACCATAGCCATAAGAGCCGGGAGTTGGGGTGTGCATGTTCGGATAGGTGTAAGGAGCTTGCACGTTCGGGTAGGAATTTGGAGCTCCATAACCACCCAAGGAACCACTCACGTCCGAGAAACTATCAAACCCGACATGGTTTGCACCATGCCCTCCCATGCCGGGTTGCCCATATCCATATCCACTATTGGCAACGTGGTTTGCACCATGCCCTCCCACGTTGCCAAATCCATTATACATCCTCTCATTCCCAACATGATTTGCACCATGCCCTCCCATGTTGGGAATGTATCCACCATAGTTATAAGCACCTTGCATACACTCAAAGAAAAAGCGTCAAATACCAAAGAAAGCTAAAAACACAATGAAACGAATTAAATCGAAAGCCTTAACCAAGCCGAGTCGCAACGATGCCATTTTGTTAGAAGAGTTTTAGTTTAAATCCCCGGCAACGGCGCCATTTTTGTTAGAAGAGTTTTAGTGGTGATGAATAAATCATCAGGTTCATGGCTCGGTATAATTGGAATTAGATTCGATTATGAGTTTCAATGTGTTTCAAGCTTGGAAAAACAAAAGGGAAATGAAAATAATACAATTAAAAATAGCAAATTAAACTAGAAATTGAAATGACAAGTTGGTCGGATGCCTTGGTCGTATGCCTTAATTGAAAATGCAAGCAATTAACAAAAACAAGCAAAAACAAGCATTGTTTCATCAAGTACTACCATGCATGCATAAAGTACAACCATGCATGAAAATTCAAATAATGCGAATTGACAAAAATTGAAAGCACCAAGGTAAAGAGCAATAAAAGTTGACGTAAAAAGTTCAAATCTTTCGGAAAAATAATAAGAAGCGAAGAGTAGATCTAAGATTCAATTTAAAACTATGCATGGACATTTAATTCAAAATAAAGCAATGGAAAAACTCAAAATCATGACAATCAAGGACCCGATCTATAGTCTAGGTGTGTCACTCAACTAGAATCCATAGTCAATTCACAAGTTTCATCATGGAATCAAGTAGCTAAGAGAAAAAGCATAAATTGAAGAACATGCATGGAAATGAAGAACAAAGCTTGAAATTAAAAGGAAAGCTTACTAAATTAAATGGGGAATCCCAAGGTTGAATTACAAATGAAAGTACTAATCCAAAGGAGTATTTGGATTCATCTTGAGCTTACAAACCCAAGGAAATTGCTTGAAAATTTAATCCAAAACCTAAGAGAGAGAAAGTAGATCTAGAGAAAAAGAGAGAAAATTAATCCCAAGGCTCATGCAAGAGTTGGGGAATGAGTGTCTATTTTTCTGGGGTTAAAAATGGGGTTTAAATAGCCATTAGTAGGGGCAAAATCATAAATTCGCGCTGATTCCCGGTCTTCCAGTCGATTGACTGCTAGTGGCCAGTCGATCGACTGCGGTCGATCGACAGTAAGCAGTCGATCGACTGCTTCTTGGAGAAGTATCGATTTTTGGGAAATCTCTGGAATTGGGTCGATCCTTGAGCAGTTCAGTCGATCCGGGAAGGGCGGTCGATCGACTACCAGTCGATCGACTGCTTCTTGGAAAGGAGAGGAAGTCCCTGGAATTGAGTCGATTTTCAGCATTTCAGTAGATTCTTGGAAGGGCAGTCGATCGACTGCCAGTCGATCGGTAGCTTTTCAGTCGATCTCAGCTTCTTCCGGCACGGTTTCTTCGTTTCGGCACGGATTTTGGACTTTAAGGTCTCGACTCGATCTTGGACACCTCCCAATGCGACTCAGAGCAACTCTAACTCCCTAGGCCACCTACAACATAAGAATTTGGATTCAAAAACCTCATGATTTATCATTACAACACACCAATCAATCTCAAACTTAAAAATAATAGAATAATCTAAAACCTTAACAAAATAAGACTCAAACTACTACAAATAACGCTAAACTCTAACTAGAAACACAAGATAAAATGCCATAATTACATGCAAAACAACAGGGTCAAAATCTCCTCCGAACCAAGTGAGAACATGCATTTCTTGGTCTTCTTCAAAAACTGGTTGGCCAGCACAAGCTAGCATGTCGCAACAAGTTTTGACTTTGTTGACATAATCCCTAATGCTCATGGTTCCTTTCTTGATGGAGGAAAGCTGCATTTTGTACTACATTTTTCTGGTTGCAGTTTGACTGGAGAAGTTACCTTCAAGAGTTTTCCATATCTCTCTTGAGGATGCAAGACCAACCATCATGCTAAGTAAACTTTGAGAGAGAGAAGAGAGAAGCCAGGATGCTAACAGTTGGTCTTGCCTAACCCAAAATAGGTTTAAGGATTTACAGATCCTTCTGCGATCTGAGATGGGGGTCTGATTTCTCCAGTGAGGTAGCCTTCAAGGCCGTATCCTCTGACTGCAGTGTAGACTTGTATTTTCCAAAGCAGGTAATTTGAATCATTTCACTTGATCGAAATCAATTGATTTTGTAGCTGAATATCTGAGTTTGAATGTTGTGCAGATAGAGTGTTATTCGGATCACAGGATGAGAGCTCACATGAGCCTCATGTGATGGAGTGGTGTTACTCTTAATGATAAATAAGAAGGGAAAAGAAGGATAAAAAGGGAAGAGGTATTCAGAATCTGGCAAAACCTGCTTGATACCATGAAAGAAAGCAGAGTGCTCATGTTTTTCCTAAGAGAATATTATTGTTCAGTATTAATCATTCAATCATTTCTTCTTGATGATTACAACATAGAATGTTACAGCCATATATAACAAGGTGCCTGACCAATATACTCCTAGAATATGTGGTTAGAAATACTATAGTACAATGGCAACGGCTCCCTAGAATATGTGGACCATAATGCAACAGTATAGTGACCGCTGTATTAGGCTGAATGTACTATAATAGGGCTGACATCATCATCTGACGTAGTGCAAATCATCTTCTCGTGAGACCTATTGCTAGCTCCCTGTGCGACCTTCTGGCGACTTGTATGGTCAGCACCCTCGCAACCTGAAGTTACCAGGTCGCTGAGCTGTATGTGGCCATGCGACCTAAGGTTATTAGGAACAGCTCCAGGCGAGGTGGGCCCATCAGGAACAGCTCCATGCGATACGCGAGGCGCACGTGCGTGATGCAGACGATGCTCCGTCAGTAGGTGAAGAAGGGAGTCGCCGCAGTGATGAGAGCGCGACCTCGACAACCTCCCTCTGATCCTCTAGAGTGTAGTGTTAAATTAAGGAACATTTTGTTAGAATATTTATGCTTGATATTTGATTTAAATTGCATACAATTTAGAATGTTAATTAATAATATTTCAAAGATGAGTCCCTATATATATATATATATATATATATATATATATATATATATATATATATATATACTAGTTTAACACATGTGTATTATACGGGATTTATAAAAAAACAATTTTGATAATTACAAAGTTTTAAATCTAAAATGAAAAAATATCATAGGGTGTATTCTAACCATTCCTTGTACATTTTTAATCTATTTACTAATTATTATAATTATTAAATAATTTTTAATTTTAATATTTTTAAATTCGTTAATAACTTTATTTACATAATTTAAAAAAATAAAAAGATTTTACATTCTAGACTTTATCTAATCTCTATTAATTAATTATTATTATTAAATTATTTTAATATTTAGATCAAAATTATTAATAATTATTAGTTTCATACTTTGAAAAACTCAAAAGATGACACACTCTCAACCCGTGTCGCATTGTTCGATGTATAACCAATAATAAATATTTATTAACATTATATAATATTATATTTTATATGTTTAGTTTGAATTCATTACTAATATTTAGTTAAATATTTTTATTATTGTAAATAACTTTTAATTTATCTATATAGAATATTATTAATATATTATAATATACTCGTTGTAATAAGTAATAATTTCTAAATATTGAACTTCTAATATATTATAATAAACACATATGTAATACTCCATCCGTCCCCAAAAGATAGTCCAATATTATATTTTCGTTTGTCCCATAAAGATAGTCCAGTTACCTTATTTAACATATCATTAATTTTTCATTTTCACACATACCCTTAATTAATATTTGTTTAAATACCAATTCATCTCTTGGTCAATTGAATATTGTTGACAACAATGCAAACTTTTAATATTTCCATACTAATATACTAATTCCAACACTACTTTTTGAATTATTAATTGACATTTATAAATTCGAGAAGGGTAAAATTGAAAAATAATATTTAAAGTAAAATCTTAACTATATAAACTACCAATTTCTTAATCTGTGTGAATTTAACCGTAAGACTATTAATATGGGACGGAGGGAGTAATTTCTAAAATTATGGAAGTTCAATATATTATATAAATTTGTAATATAATAATTATTTCTAAAATATGTAATTTCTAAAACTATAGAACTTCTAATATATTATAATATTTGTTTCCATATTAGAATTCTTATACTTTTATAATTGGTATTGATTTTGGTAATACTACGAACCACCAAATTTCGCCATGTAAGCGCTCGAACAATCAGAAAATTACATTTCATATCGAATCTTTACAGGCAGAGTTGTGATTGATTGTGCAATTGCATAGAGTAGCTATCTGATAATCTACATATATATATATAAGATTAGGTTCAAATAGAACCCACGTCAATATATGCGAATTTAGGGACCAATCCAGGCCGTAGATCTAATAAAATATGTGGACCAAATTTTTTCTATTTTTTAAATTCATTAAATTATATATATGGAAATAAAAGGGCTTTTAGGTAATTTTACAAATGCTATAATCACATTAAATACCAAAATCTCCTAAACCTAATTCCCCATCCCCTTCCCCGTCTCTCCCCCCAAATCCGTCCCCTTCCTTTCGTCAAACAGCATCGGCGCGGGCGTCCCAACCGTACTCGTTGCCGTCGAGTACCGCCTCCTGGAGCATACGAGGACGACGTCGTCTCGGTGAGGAATCAGGCCTCCGGACCGGCGAGCCATGGATCCGAGACTACATCGACATCGACCGATGCTGCCGTGAGCTGCGGCGCAAACATTGCGCTCAACGCCGCCTTGCGGCTGCCGGAGATGAAGCCGCAGCCGCTGAGGATTGCCGGAACGAAAATGAACCGGCCATTCTTAGGTGAGAAAAAGCGGACCTAGAGCGAGCTAAAGCTCGCGACAGATCTGTATTCACCGGTTCACGATCCGCGCCGCCGCCGCCGGCCTGATATCGACCTCCATCCGCACCGTATATATATATATATATATATATATATATATATATATATATATATATATATATGGTTGGGTTCAAATGGAACCATGTCATTATATGTGAACCTAGGGACTCATCTTGACCATTGGATTGAATAATCTAGATGGTTGAGAACATGACACGTCAGCAGTGTATTTATGGTAAATATTGCATTAAATTAATAAAAAGGGTATTTTCGACATATAACAACATTCATAAAGAGCGCTGAATTGATCTTTAGAAAGCACTATGGATAATTAAAAAAAAAAAAAAAGCACTGTGGCTTTATACAAAAAGTATCACAAAATTCATCTACAATTACGGAAAAATTCAAAAATTTCAAAAAAACTCAAATCTTCAACAAACAATTTTAAATAAAATTTATGTATAATTAAGTAGTAATATTTTTTTCACATATAATTAGTGCTTTTATAATGTATATATATATATATATATATATATATATATATATATATATATATATATATATATATATATGGTTGGGTTCAAATGGAACCATGTCATTATATGTGAACCTAGGGACTCATCTTGACCATTGGATTGAATAATCTAGATGGTTGAGAACATGACACGTCAGCAGTGTATTTATGGTAAATATTGCATTAAATTAATAAAAAGGGTATTTTCGACATATAACAACATTCATAAAGAGCGCTGAATTGATCTTTAGAAAGCACTATGGATAATTAAAAAAAAAAAAAAAGCACTGTGGCTTTATACAAAAAGTATCACAAAATTCATCTACAATTACGGAAAAATTCAAAAATTTCAAAAAAACTCAAATCTTCAACAAACAATTTTAAATAAAATTTATGTATAATTAAGTAGTAATATTTTTTTCACATATAATTAGTGCTTTTATAATGTA